>JAQPZY010001607.1:1800000-2100000 GCA_029931535.1 Margaritifera margaritifera
TCTGACAGCATTTTTACTACGACACGTTTTATATTTGCAGTGGGTCATGAACCTGTCCGATTTTCTACACCCAACACCGAGAAATATTATTCATTTTGTTTTCTTTCTGGACGACTTTAAATCCGTGGCGGATGGAGCAATAATTGTTTCCTTTTTAACTGAGGAGCATTTTCACTACACATCTGTAAAACTGGAACTCATAGCCTTAAACAGTTATATTTTTGATGAGGGTTGGTGTCTTGGGTGTGGAACGGGGGGACACTCGATCCCATTACTTTTTTCGTAAACATCCCATTCTGCCATTTTCAGGTCTCTAACCGCAAGCCCCTGTTTCCAATGTAGTTCATTTGAATGATGTTAAATTCAATAAAAGATGAAAAAAGTCAATCATCTAGGGATGCCTCAAATTATAATAAGTTTACTGTTTAATATTGCAACACCATCGTGCCTAAAACGCATTTTACAGTTTGATGTTAATGCACTTCCTCCACGTTGACTGTATCCTACCTAGCAAACAGCCTGTCCGTCGTTAGTTGTGCCATACACTCGATACTTTAAGATCAACATACTGTTAGAATATACATTGTGTGACTATATTATATGGAAGGCGGATAGAGATAAGATTTATGTTGCATAAAGGTGTAAAATAGACAATGCAAAAGGTAAGTATGTTGCAAATAATGGCTATTTTGAACAATGCTGTGAAAAGTATCTTCTACACATTTCCTGACACATGTTTTCAAATTAAAGGAATATATGTATATATATATATATATATATATATATATATATATATATATATATATATATATATATATATGTATGTATGTATTCGTAATTTCTAACTGATATACCTTTAACACACATTGATTACATGTCCAAAATTTAATATAATTTGAGAAGACAAATTATTATATTTTATATTTTCCCTTCGTCGCTGGTTCACCCTCTGTCGTTGATGGTTTTAAGCCAGGCAGGTGCAACTTCCTCCAGGGCGCGGGGCTGATAGCGAGTTTAAAACATACCCGCGAGCGACACCGTATGGCGGATAAAACCAGGTTGCACATGCCTTTTTTAAGCGAATTGAAATGCAGGGTGTGTTTCGAGCTGCTCATCTTTGAACCAAATACTAAATTATTACCTTTCTTCATCCTTAATGTGGGAGAGGAGAATTTGATCATAAAACCTGTTACATACTTAGATCAATTAAAGTTACATACAAGTACCAAACAAAGAATTACACAGAGGTAAACAAAAAGTCCTGAATGAGGCTTGCAATAGCAAATGAAACATTTATTTTTGGCTTTTATTGTTGAGAAAACTGCGCCCAAAAACATTTGTGGATAATTTTCAGAGACGTATCGACCATTTTGTGGATTTTTTTTATATCAAAACATACTACAGCTGCTTAACATGTACATTCCGACAAACATGTATTTCTTGCGAAACAATTCTAATGCAGTGAAATAAAATACAGCAAGAAAAATTCAGTTAATGTTTTCCCTACCATGGTAAGGTCACAAAGGTTCACAATAATTAAATATGTTAATTACCTTTAAGACAGAGCTGTAAAGTTACTGGGCAGATATGAAAGTACCCAAATTTCATTGGCCGTATCTCGGAGGTCGTTAGAGGAAAAGTGCAGAAAAGAGGTTAAGAAAATATCAGTAACCTGGACCTTAAACATAAAAACATTGACTGTGATACATGAGATACCCTAACTGAGAAGCATAAGTGTATCATGGTTCAGCCGTGTACATCAAACAGCTTTTATGATACAAAACAAAAACAGAAGAAACCTTAACTATTGACCTGTGGCCTTGACCTTAGCGCCCCCCACTCCGAAAAAAATACCGCAAACTCTGCGAAATGGCGCCTCCCGGGCTTGTTGTGATGATTTACACGTGTACCAAGTTTCATCTCTTAATCTGAAACGGGTTTAAAGTTACAAAGCGAATGGAAAAGTGTGATGGAAAACGTAAAATTTCGAGCTGTGACCTTGATCTTAAAGACAACACAGACCCCACACACCCCAATGTGGTATGCGACACACGTTCCAGTGATGATGTATAAATATAAAAGGTTTCATCCGTTAATCTCAAATGGTTTAAAATAAAGTTTTTGAGCAGAATGGACAATGTAAAGAACAGACGGACGGAAAGGCGGATACTATGTTCATCGCTTTTTTTCGAAAAGACTGGAGACAAAAATCACTCAACTGTGTTCGTTGTAATTGTTCTAATAATTGTAATTTTTATTTGACTGGCGATCATAGTGTTTAGGCGAATGAATTTAAGAAACAATAGTCGGAAGGTTAAAATTGCAACTTTTCAAACATGCGTATTAGCATAATGTACCCTTGACCCAGGCTGACTACATGTATAGATTGTCAGTCATAGTTGCGGATATGCTGACAAATAATGACAAAATACGGAATTTTTCTTGATTACAATATATATATATTGTTAAATTGTTAAATTAACCATTTCCTCGGACTTTTTAATAAAAGTAATTTTTTTGCAAATGCCGTTTACCTCCGATATATACCATTTAGTGTCGTTCATTCGCCATTGTGAGTATCTAGATTTTTAAAAAAAAAGTAACTTCTGGTAAATCCGAATACTGAATGTTCTATTGTAGGAGGTGTTTTTGGTAGGATAGTCGGCGCCTTTCGAAATGCGTCTTTCTCAACCAAACGTCATTATCTTTCGAAATGAAAATCATTGGGTCAAGTGACAATTGGTCTTTCTTATGGTGTAGGATCAGAATTATATTTAGGTTGCTTAAAATTGCATCATGTGACACAGAAAACTAGAAGGTGTTAGTTCCAAACTAGAAGGCAAGAAATTACACATGTATACATACATACACACACATATACATATATACATGCATACATACACACACATATACATATATACATGTGCCCATTTTGAGTGATTTGACAATATTTGTAAACAATGTTTATAAATATAGTTCTGCTTTTTATTTCTTGAAATTCGTTATTGTTTTTACAACTATTTGTAATTATAAGCACTGAACTTTGTATTTTACAGAATTCTTCACATCATAAGCTTGAAAATCGATGAGACACTATTCATGAACAGCCATCGCTTTGGACGTTAATGCAGTTTGTGATTCATTTTCCAGCTTCATGACTTCTGTAAAATATGAAATTCAATTCTTATAAAATCTTACATATTTATTTCGAACACAACTAATCAGAGCTTTGAGAGGTAAAGATTAAAATGTAGATCTCAAAGATAATTTCTGGCTTTCATTCCAAAAGGAAGGACACAGAATGAACACAAAAAGATATTGCACACACACAGCAACCCTGCAGATGGCGCCTGTATGCTTTCAGTCTTTTAGTTCTCATTTTCCAACAGTTTGTGCATGAGCTGTGCCTTTAGAAACAGAGATATAGTCTAGAAACCTAGTAATATATTAGTGTCATCAAGCAACGGTCGAAAATGACAGGTATATTCCAATATTTGTCATCACCAAGACCTACCGTATATACTCGCTTATAAGTCGGATCTATCTGCAAACAACATAGACCCTGATCTGCCGTCGCATAGTGCGCCGGCAGATCAGGGTCTATGTTGTTTGTTCTACCGATTAATCGTAACAAACTGCATAGACCCTGATCTGCCGGCGCATTATGCGATGCCAGATCTGGGTCTGTGCAGTTTGCAGTTGGACCTGAATATATAGGTAATAATATCTGTCTAAATCTGATAGATATTTTCATCATCAGATTTTCTTTAATTAGATATTTTCATCATCAGATTCTCTTTTATTAGATATTTTCATCATCAGATTCTCTTTTATTAGATATTTTCATCATCAGATTCTCTTTTATACAGAATCAAATGGCCATTCACTATAGATTCATTGTAAGTTATTTTTGGTTCAGATGCACCGTTTCTGACAAATGCAATCTTCAGACACCCAGTGCATCATCTGGAAAGACTGTTATTTGCCATATGAGTATGTATATATATATATATATATATATATATATATATATATATATATATATATATATATATATATACACACACACACGTGCCGGTAAATATATACCATTTTTTTTTCAATTATGCAGTAACATCAGTAATATACTCCTCCTTTATTCCTTCAAGCGGTTTCACATCATCGTGATGGATGAAAGAAATTCTTACCAGGTTCTAAATTTGAATAACCAAACGTGGTACGAGTAGATGCAAAACATGTTCTCATATTAATAGAAGGAAACTCAATTTAATTTTAAAATGGTAAGATATTTACAGATAATCAGGACATGAATTGCAATTCTAAAAATGTGATTTATGGATTGTGAAATGTGCAGCCTTTTACGTTGGCCAGAGAAAAAATGAACTCAGAAAGAGAATGATATTGAACTCAGAAAGAGAATATTGAACTCAGAAAGAGAATGATATTGAACTCAGAAAGAGAATGATATTGAACTCAGAAAGAGAATGATATTACATAGACAGCAAACAAGAACAGAATATCTCAGATTATTAAAAGTTAATTAACATCTATATAACTGTTCAGGATGAAATTTCAAAGTCCTTCCTTTATATACATTATTTACTGATAATGAATGTTTAAGACAAGAAAATTAACTTTATTTCATGTGCACTTTGCAACGAGACCTTGACAGTTCTTACTAATTATTTGAGATTCATGAAGCTTAAAACGGGATATTTTATACATTGTAACAATACACCGATACATTTTCATAACATGACCATATACACACACTCACATGGCAAATAAGTCTTTCCAGATGCACAGGGTGTCTGAAGATTGTATGGGCCACTTTATAAATAGTATCAATACATTGATGCGCTTTTATAACATACTGCACCACTGAGTGGATTTCTGTCCAATTTTTTAAATATTTTGTTTTATTTAGCCAAGGATTGTGAAGGATGTTTAATGATTTCGTCATGCTTACATTTTTTTTTGTACACAAGTATTGAATATAGATGTAAAAAAGTTGTTTATATCTCGCCCTATTCGCCCTATAAACAATCACGTAATTGACATAACAATGACGTCAAATTGTTAATTTACAAAAATACTTTCAAAGTATAATGTATATACCTTGTAGCGTATCCATGAAGATGACGTGAAAGCGCTCGAAGGACAAAGGATGAATATATTACTAATATCCTCTCTGTGTGTGTGTGTGTGTGTGTGTGTGTGTGTGTGTGTGTGTGTGTGTGTGTGTGTGATAAATTGAATAAGACCATGCCGGTTCACATATGGAAATAAATTTGTAAATTCAACAAGATATCAGTTACGTTCATCCTTTATTCCTTCAAGCGCTTTCGCATCATCATGATGGATGCTCTTCGGGTTTATACATGTGGTTGTAACAACGTGAAAAGCATCCGTGATGATGATGCAAAAGCGCTTGAAGGAATAAAGGCAGAACATAACTGATATCCTGTTGAATATATATATATATATATATATATATATATATATATATATATATATATATATATATATAATATTTGCTTGTATCAGTGAATAAAGGATATATTTCGTCAAGTGTGTTAAAAACTCAGTATTTTCCCGAGTGGCAAAGCCACGAGTGAAAATACTTTAGTTTTTAACCCAAGAGCTTAAATATATCCGTTATTCACTAAAAACAAGCAAATTTTCTTTTTATTTTCTGCGCACACATATTGGCTAGCAATATATATAACAGACTGAAGTGGCAGATTTCTTACGGTATTCCGCGTGATAATGTCAGCTGTCTACCGTTTATGTTCTGCAGTGTTTTTGTATATTCGCATATTAAATATCAGCAGTAACATAATTCTCCGTCCTAATTCAAGATGAAAAAAAAGAAGAAAAAAAAAAAAAACATTGAAGAAAACACACATCGCCACCTTGTGGGATTATAACCTAGTTCTCATGCATGATGGGTGACCATACTTACCACTAGACCAAGGAAATGTCAAAACAACTGCATTCAATCTCTTGGCCATAACGTTAAAGATATCTATCGACCACAGAGATGTTAAAAAATTCTTTTAGCTGTGGACATCACGGTCTTATTCGGTATAAACCAGCATTATACTGAAATATTATGTAAACCAGCATTATACTGCAATATTATGTAAACCAGCATTATACTGCAATATTATGTAAACCAGCATTATACTGCAATATTTTGTAAAGCAACTAGACAGAGAGTTACAAACGAAGAACAGAGAAGAATAAACATAGAGAAAGGTCTCCTTCTAAAGCATTCACAGGTTTGAATATGACATCCCTACAGTAGCGCGAAATGTAAGTACAAGCTCACATTTGCTTGTCTATTGGGAGGAAATCTATTTTCGTCTAACCGGACAAGATTCCGCTCACCCTGGGTCACCGGATTTTATAGGAGTGTGCAGTTTTCTTTGAATATTATTGCACCAATACGAAGATGTCGCAAGCTTGCATAAGAAAGGAAAATTTTAAGTGTCTGCGTAGACTGTTACCTACTTTCCTACTATGTACACAATTAAGGGTCAACCTCCTTGTTTAGAGAACTACTCAAGGGCATATAGCAAGAGGAAGGATCATATATTAACTAAAAGGCCACTACGTCATGATTCTAATTATATTTCTACCGATCAACATTTGTCAAGATATTGTATGCTTTAAAAGTGGATTCCAATGGTTTACATTGTAGGAAAGTTAGTGAAATCCACGGAAACACTTAACTTGTCCGCTCGTATGCAAGCTATCGACATTTTTAGTGTACAAAGTAATTAATTGCTTATGGAAACATCTGGTGACATCTTTATTTTGACCTGACAATTTTTCAATAAATCTGCGCACTCACTTAAAATTTGATGACCCGGGGAGAACGCAGCTGTCCGACCATACAAACAATTTAGAAAAAAATTGATATTCTCTGGCTTCTAACTTCCCATGGCTGTAACGCATACAATTATATTGTAGCACGTTTAAAAGAAACAATTTCTCCACATTAAAATGACACATAGCCCTGTTCTATCGGCTAGCTTCGGCTTTCATCGCTATGCAATGAATAACCAATGCAAGGCCTGGGGAAACAACGGAGCGAAACAAACACGAGACAACACACATTTTGGTGCGCTAGACAGGGCTGTAAATGTTGAAGAAATGGATTGGCCTGGACCAGGGTGATCCATCTATTTTTCCTAAAATGGCAAACGTGTTAAGAATGGTTGCTATAATTTATAAAATAAAAACAGGTGGGCAGGGGGAGAGAGACTCCAAAGGGTCATAAATTCGTTACGCAGTCTCTAATCAGACTGGAAGAGATGGTACGACCCTCCTAAATTCCCTATTTACTTCGGCTTCTCCACAGGATATATGGAATGTAAGAGGGCTGTACCACCCCGTACACCCTGCCTCTAGCCCCAATCTCCAAAAACAACAACACAACAACAACAAAAGAAATATAAAATAAAATAAAACCCCGTGTAACTAATAGCACTCTACTAGTTTTATAGGTCATACATACATCGTCGTCATGTACATTACGATTCGTACAGTAAACATATGTATCTAACTGTCTGATGCTACTTATTCAATAATAATCGTTTTGAAGATTTTTTGGGTGTGTGTGTGCATTTTAAAGACTAAATACTGATAAAAGCATGTAAACTTTAGAGAAAGTATTGGCCCATGCAACTGAAAGCTATATTATTCTTAAGTGTGTTGGAGCATTTGTATATTACTTGACTACATTAGAAAACGTTTTGAATACTACTACGACTAATAATAATAATAATAATAATAATAATACTTTATTTATAGAGGGTGACTCATTTAGTCAAGGACTATTCCTCCTATTGACACTCTTAAGAAAAAAAAGTATAACAATCTGCATCATACGAAAGATAATAGTAATTACAATTTATTTTAAAATGTCCAGAGTATTGGAAGCTTTTCTTAAATTGCTCTGTTCTTGGTTTTGGTGGATGAAGGTTTCCATGTGATATTGATCTCAACTGGTAATGTTCCGTTCATCATTTCTTGTTTTTTCTTCAGAAATGTCTATTAACTATTTTTTAAATTTTAGAAGGATCACGAATAGAACCACGTTCAGAGACTATTTCTGTTTTGTTTTAAGTTTAAACTGGTGATAGTTTGAATAGATTCTAACAGAATTAAAAAAAATCCCTACCTTGTTAGAGATTTAAATAATGACAAAGCGTACGGTAGTGGATATAAGGCCCATATCGCAAAATAAATTCAAAGGCTGGATCGCTCTACATGCAAACATTGACTTAATGTGGAAATGTGTTCACCCATAATCTACATGTAAATCATTCGGACCAACCTGCATTGGTCGATAATGACTAAAGCACACCGTATGGTTGAAATTTGAAGTGTTTGCATTAGAAAATAGCAAGTTGTGGGCACTTTTCTACTGCAATACCAATCCCATTTACCGGTTGTTAATTGCATAGGAATAAATCACCTATTTTGTACCATAATTTGTGATCAGGGTAGCTCCTTTTTTGTGTCTAAATCTAATTTCATGAAATCTCAACGGAATGTTCTTGCTTGAAAACTTCATATATTTAAGTTGCGGTAATGTTATTCTTGTTTACGTCATTTTCGTCATTTGTCTTTTAATTTCTTTTCGGTTTCAAAATAGAATCTAAAGTACGTTAATAAGAAATACCTATCAATTGATTGTATTTCAAAGAGGCTGTATGCAGTGTGGTAATAAAACCAGAAAAATAATTATTACATTGCAAGGAAATGTAAATGTATGATACTTACCCAATGACATGAGGAGACAAACCACAAAAAGAAACAGTTTTGCTCTGGTCAGCTTAAGAGTGCTCATTATCGAGAATGAAATAAGCCGCCAAAATTGTCGAGAAAATATAAACCGCCAAAATTAAGGTATCACTTATGTCTCTGTCTCTGTTACTTTTCCATCGCTGGTTCGGAAATAAATCGGATTGATGACTATTAGTGCACTCCTAAAGAATTCACGTCTGGTACATTGGCTTACTTCCGATATCGGGTGAAACAACTGTAAAACAGACCATGTGTGAGGCTATGGCACGGAGCAGACGAAAAAAAAAAAAAAAAAAACATCAGAGAAGCACTGAAATAGATCCACAAGATAACGTCCGTGAGGCGATTCCAAAAGCTGGTGGCATATGGTCCCTGTAATGGAATTGGATGAATTACTCGTAAAAGTTCAAATGAAAACAGAACTGTATAGATACATCGTTTGATTAACAGCTTTTAAGGTAGAGAGCCAGTTCTGGCTCTGGTTTTGGGAAAGTCAAATTATTTCTTTGCTCAAACACAGCTTACAGCGTGCTCATATTTGATTTGCGAAAGGCCACCAGGTAGCGTGACGTGAATTGTTCTAATTAAGGAAACCTGTACCTACACTAGCTTATGGATGTAGAACAAACCTGATTCTTTCTTTTTTCTTTTTTTTTTATAATAAAATTAATATAATCGTCGTGTATGAAAAGAAGACAAATTTGAGGGCATCAAAAACACAAAAAAGCCTATTTCATAAGGGAAGTTAGAATTCATTTTCTTTTTTTTTTCTTTTTTTTCTTCTTCTACTTTTCATCAATTTTCATCAATACTCTACTTTTAGAGACAGAGTTTTATTTTAAGTAAGACAAATTCTGTATGCAAGTTTACCATGACCTATCGATCAAAACATATACCCTCTGTCATTACTAATTTTATTCTATTCCTAGATTTAAACTTTCGCATATAGTAATTATATTTTGTGTTTTAGATATACCAAAGGAAAGGTTTCCTGATGTGCTAGCTTCAGTTACAATAATTCAAATCTGTAAAAACGAGCCCGATAATATCTGTGTATTCTGTGCAAGTACATCAATGTCACAAGTTTAATACAACTTTGTGAACAATATCCACAGTTGTACACACAGTACACACCATGTTACTACATGTACACCAAAGGTAATATGTGCACAAATAACACACACTGTGTTGTAGCACAATACATATTTACACTATTTTACATTAGATATATTAGGCATCATAAAATTCGGGACATATATCATATATTTCATCTATGTAAAAATCTGCTACATATATCCACCCTCTGGACATCAAAGGCACGAAACATTCATTAGGTACAGTGGCGACGCGAGGGGTGTCGGGGGGAGTCAATTGCCCCCGGGCGCCGGGCGAGGTAGGGGGGCGCCGTCAGGGGTTTTTCTTTTGCAGCTGAAGCCGGGGCTTAGATGGGGGGAGGGGGGAGATTGGCAAGTGACATAAAAACTGTTCTCTGTAGCAAAGTAGGGGTGCCACTAATGAACATTGCCCCCGGGCGGATTGAACCCTCGCGTCGCCACTGATTACGTAGATAACCCAAGTTCATGCATCATAAACACCAATCGCGCTATATCACGATATATATATATATATATATATATATATATATATATATATATATATATATATATATATATATATATATATACAGATATATGCACATACACACACAAATTTGTAGTGGCGCAATTACAAAAAAATTTCCCAAAGTTTTGAGCTAATCAAGCTCTTCGTCATGGGAACGAACAACACGTACATCCACAAAACAGACACTGAACACAAAAGCCGAGAGAAAACTATTACAGGTCTAAATGACAATGGGAGTCTTCAAACAAGAGTTAAATAATGGAGAAAAGAAGAAGAAAATATCTGAAAAATAGTCTTAAAATAAGTCAAGTACATGTCTATTTTGTGTTGTTGTCAGATTAAAAGAATTGTATAACAATAATCAGAGAATGGGTGACATGTGCATTTTTAGGTTTGAGACGGCTGTTAGTAGTTGTATGGGACTATTGGCGGTCATACGGGAATTAACATAAGCCCATAGGTTAACATGCGGGGGCGATAAGGGGTCATACGGGAAATCCTATGTTAAAATGGTCCATATGTTTAACATGGGGATGGTATTATGGGGTCTAAAGTGTTTATAGGGTCAAAAGTGTCTATGGGGTCAAAGGTTGGTAGGATCTAAAAGAAGGAGGATAAAATAGACACACAATCTTACACACAAACATACACACATACTATCATACACAAGGGTAGAAAGTGTTTATAGACACACTACTATACCCACATACAAACACAAGAGAAAGGGTAAGGGGATTTAAGTTTTAGTTGTCAACAACATACACCAATACAAACAAACACATGCATACAAAACAGACATACACACATTGTTTTTGGCAAATAGGATTAGTATATCTCTTTTCTGGAGATCTGGGTGGCCCTGAAAAGGCCTTTTGGTTGTTAACCAAAGAAGAGGATTAACACATACGACACCACTTTACTGTTCCTCTCCTCAAACGTCTTCGCACTGCCGGTCCATACACCAATACTCTCTTCAGACATCCCTGCCTTTTCACATACACTCTTCTCTTCCAAATAGCCTTGTTTTGGTCGTGGAAAGGGATTGAGACGGTTAAAGCTGATGATGTAAAGTACATAAAAAAAAAAAAAAAAAAAAACGCCAACGGTCCTTTTCAGGGCCACCTATATCTATTAGAAAACAGATACTACTCGATGATTGACTATTCAAGTAAAACTTAAATCCCTTTCCCCATGATTCGATGGTGTGCGTGTGTGTGTGATGAAGTATCGTATCCATACAAAAAGCTTTAAAAAATCAAGACAAAGAGACTGTTATATTTCTTTTTCTTTGGTATATTCTCTATTGAATCAGAATCACAATGAAAATTTCATAGCACATCACAAAAGTCAATTTCTTCTTTCTTTCTTTCACTGTCTGTCTCTTCTTTTTTTAAAAATTTCTTCACTGGTATGGGTTGTTCCTCTTCACTGTATTCTAGTTGTCTTGCCTTCTTGCATTTCTTGACTGGTGTGGGATCTTCTTCTGTTTATGAAGAATGATTCTACTCCTGCTTCTCATCCTACTTGTTCTCTTTTTTCTTGGGATACTCTGAAGACCAATGTCCTTATTCCTGACGATGAGAACATCTATCTTTACCTTTGTCTCTCTTTTCTCCTGTCTTTCCTTTGCTTTGACGTTGAGGACATTCTGGAGTCCAATGTCCTTTCTCTTGACATATAAAGCAAGTATCTTGACTTTTATCTCGAGAGGAGTAGTCCGTAGTCTTATGTGAAGTATACTGTCAAATGACTCTCTGTGAATCTATGACAAGAAGGCCATCTGTTTTGACTATTCCATCTTCTTCACAGTCTGAGAGCTAAATGAATATATACTCTTAGGGTGAGAAGCTCTCTATATATAGGTAGCAAGTGTTTGTAAACCTGAGTCAAATCAAAATTTGGAGTCAAAATGAAACGATCACATTATTCCAGCGAGAAGCCAGAAGAAGAGACCAAGAGACGATGACGACGACTTTCGGTGTCGCCTCATACGCTAACTGAAGTGTTAGCCCAAGTACATGCCAGAGATTTAAAAGATGACATGCGTGCGTCTGAACCAACACCTTCTGCTTCCTCTGCCACAAAAACCAAGAGAGTCCAGATCCACCAAAAAGAGAATGGCGTTCAGTAGCTCCTGAAGATTATATTCACATTCGGGAGACCCAAAAACTGACTTCCGGAAAATTTAGAACCACGGCTTGCACGTAAACGGTGAAATTTAAAAAGTTAAAGTCTGAAGTACCACCCGAGAAAGCAGCAAGTTTCATTACAGATTTGCCGGATTCCTTGTTAGAAACATTGAAACGACAATGCCAAGCTAATGAGGACGATCGTTGGAGACTCTCCATCCATCACGATGGATTGAGTCTAGTATACCGGAAGAATTAACACCTACCAAAGTCATTGACAAAATTAAACACTTGAAACAATCCAATGACGAGTTTGCAATGACCGATGGAAAAGCCCCTTTTCACATGACGCACGTTTCACCTCGTAGCGATAGCGACCCACGCAGAAAAGTGCTATATCCTGAAGAAAAAGAACAAATTCATTGCTCGACGTGCAAGCGAACCTTTCTCAGTCCCACTTGTTACTATTGAGATTGTGTTCCACTTTTGGACATGTTATTTGAACCAATAATTCCAAGGCACATGTTTGCCCATAAAAGAAAAGATGCCGTTTTTGTGACCAAACATCAAAGTCATGAACATCAATGCTACATCCAAAAGTATGACAATGAACTTCAAGGAAGACTAGCCCAAGAAAGGAAACAAGTTGATTTTATATTTTTCTACTTTGAATGTACACAATAGACTGGCATATTCACATTCTTAATTTCTGAGTTGCTCATCGTGCTTGTGAGAAGTGCATACAAGAACCTATATTTTTTCACTGTCCAAATTGTAGTAAGATTCCAACAGAGCGTGAAAAAATCGGTCGGGGCTCTCGCATTTTTCCCGATGTTGCCGAATGGATTTTAGACCCTACCTACGACACTTGGAGCGAATAGGACATTCATCGTTACGTGGACTGCCATCGATATGATACAGTGATGACTCATAATTTCTCAGGATACGACGGACAATTTCTTTTGAAATATTATTCAGAACAAGGTACCGAATGTCCCACAGTTACCCAAAAACGGAGCCAAACTCATCTACAAAGTGGGACAAATACAGTTTAAAGATTTCATGAGTTATTTATCCATGCCCCTGAGTAGAATGCCTAAAACGTTTGGAATGACATAAATGGCCAAAGGTTATTTTCCATAGTTTTTCAATACCGAAGCTAATCAACACGCAGTACTCCCGCATTTGCCTGACGTTCGTTACTACGACCCTGGCGGTATGCACACAGAGCAACGAAAGCATTCTACGCTTGGTACCAAACTCACTCTTCAAACCCGTTTGACTTTCAAGAAGAAATGTTGAAATATTGCCTATCTGATGTGGACATTTTGCTGTGGAAAATGTCGACAATTATTTCTGGATCATGGAGGCATCGATCCTTTGAAGGAAGCTTCTACCATCTCTAAAGAGTGTGGATTAGTCTACCGAAAAAGGTCATGTTTGAGAACAAACTAGCCTATATTTCGTTCAGCCGTCGATACTCCGTCAAAGCTTCGCGCTGGTTGCATTACTTGTGTGAAAGTGAAGACAAATGAATACAACATGCTAGAAACAGTGGGGGAAAAAAATGGTAGTCTTTCTGTGGATGGCTGGGATTTTACACACACCCCCCCCCCCCTCCAGACGATGTACGAATTCCAGAGATACTTATTTCACTGATGCCCTACATATTTTCCTCAGCGAGTTGAGGAGTTCGCCACGGAAGGGTTGTACGAGCAAACATACCAACGACGCCTGAGGTTAGAAAGTCAAGAATTCCGAGTGATCGAAATGCGGGAGCACGATTACGATCGACGTTTCAAAATTGATCCTGAATTTAGACTCATTGTCGAAAGTTACGACCTGGTAGATATCGAAGCTTTGAATCCACGCGACAGTTTGTTTGGAGGACGAACCAGTACAACACGCTTGCTGTGCGACGTAGACGAATCTCAAGGAGAAGAAATCAAATATATCGATGTGTGTTCCTTGTATCCTTGGGTGTGCACATATGCTCAATTTCCTACCAGCCATCCTGAAATGTTGACAGAACACATTGACGTAGAACACATTCGTCAGTACGAAGGATTGATCTAATGCAAAGTCTTACCTCCGACCCACTTGTACCATCCTGTTTTACCGCATCATTGCCAAGGAAAACTGGTGTTTCCTTTATCCCGTACGTGTACTGAAACATGTAATCAAGACCAACCTTGTTGCTACAAGGATAAAGAACGCGCTTTGACAGGAACGTGGGTGAGTGTCTTATTGTTTCATGCTCTGGATCATGTTGTTAAAAGTATACGATATTTGGAACTTTCCTACCACAGAACAATACCAAAACGACGACTACTCGAGTCCAGGAATTTTCTCAGGATACGCTAATGAATTTCTCAAACTGAAACAAGAAGCTAGCGGCTATCCATCTTCGTGTCTGACGCCAGAAAAACAAAGATAAACTCAAAGAAGGGTGCCGATCCTTAGATGGCATTACTTTGGAACACGTGGAAAAGAACGAAGGAAGAGGATCATTTGCCAAAGTCACGTTAAATTGTTTGTGGGGAAAACTGGCACAACGTCCGATATTACCCAAGACGGAATACTTGGCAAATCCAAGCCGCCACTTTCAACTGGTGGATGACAAAGGAAAACTCATGAAACACTTGGAAAATCATCTGTGAAGATTTGATCTTGGTAAATTACAAAGAAGCGACAGAGTTTCCACCCCCACCCCGACGCATTTGGCAATGTCATCATTGCAGCGTACGTGACAGCCAATGCCCATTTAAAATTGTATTATGCCTTAGAACTTTTAGGAGATCGAGTCCTTTACATTGACACGAAGAGTTGTATGTACATCCATCATCCCCATAGCCATCACCTAAAAATCGAAGGGGACCGTTTAGGTGGATGGACGGACGAGCACCCAGAAGACTCTATTGTCAGTTTTGCTACCGGTAGCCCCAAGAATTACTGATACCAATACAGAGACAGACAGGGAGAAATTCATACCAAATGCTAAGTCAAAGGACTGACACTGAACTATCTATCGAGTCATGTGGTGAACTTTGATATCTTGAAAGAAGCTTTACAGTCCGGACAAGATCAAGACTTTTGCATGAAAATATTGGATCCACATAAATTTTACGTTTGCAAAACCACCAAATCGTCAGTCGACCTTTAGAAAACGTTTATCAGATTGTCTACCAGAAACGAGTGCGACTTCCAGACCACAACACTTTACTGTACAGATACGCTGAGCTTCAGTATCAATAAGTGGAAACTTCCAAGACCAACAATGCATTGCGAATACAGACGCAGACCGAGAAAGATTATGAATAATTCAACATAGCAACTGAGTGAGGGACCCACAATGAACACCAAGTTCAATTTTGAGACTAGCACATTTTCACCGATACTGACGAATTCGACACAGCAACCGAGAGAGGGGCCTAGTGTGGACTCCAAGTTCGATAATGAACTCGAGTGCGGTGCTGTGCCTTGCGACGAGAGTGATGCCGTACTCTGCGACATCAGCGATGCAGCACGATCTTGCCGCTCCTCTATTACTATCGAAAGCGATGCCGTTCGTGTGACTCTACTAGCGAAGCGATGCAGCACGACCTTTCTGCTTTACTAGTAAAAGTGATTCCGTGTGTGTACCTACCTACGGATCTCATCCATGCACTTGAAAACCACTCTGGATACCACTAGATCATCGAGATGTACAAATCAAGAAGAATACACGTTTCCTGTGGCTTTGCCTGGCTATTGTGACTTTGAAAGTCGACTCAAGACGTTCAAACAATGGCCTAAAGATCTGGATGGAATGCCCAGTACCAAATCGTTAGCTGGAGCCTGATTTGTCTATTCTGGACTAGGAGACCAAAGTACAGTGTTTCAGTTGTGGTGTGAAGATTCATGAATGAGAGTATAAAGACTCAGCTTCACTGGAACATACCAGATGGTCTCCGTGCTATCACTACCTTCCTTTGGTGGGGCATGATTATTTTATACATGGATACTTTAGAAGTGATCATTCGTAGTTTTCCTCCAGAGCTAAGATAATGCATTTACAAAGAGCTTGTACGGATTTAAGTGAAACGCAAAGAACAATTACATCCATTAAGGCATAGACTTTTAAATCAGTGGTACCTGAATGCTATAAGAGGGTTGATTACTTTGAAAGTGTTCAAATGGTCAGTTATTGATCAACTACCCATGACTCAGAAGAATTTTGATGCCACGACTTCTACCTACAAGGTTGGAATACTACAAAGTATTATTCTTCTTGAAGAGGATGACGACTTACAGCAGGGGTGTCAAACATACGGCCCGCCAGACTCATTATTTATTAGTATTATTTATTATTATTTATATCAAATCTGGCACGCCATAGCAAATGAGTTTGACACCCCTGACTGACAGGATTACCAAGACGAGACTTCTTCAAGACGTGTGGTGTGTGTATTAGTGACTTAATAAGTTCTGTTCTACTCTGTACCAGCAGATAATCTGTGTAGAAAATATAACTATTTCCTGAAAAAGAAAGACGTTGCTGTGAAGAACTAATATAAAAGCTTACCATGCTACGACTTTTGTCTTCAGTATTACAACAAATAATGTCTTATGTATTTTCGTGGTTTAATTCTTGAAATATAAATGTTTGTGGTTACACTTTTTGAAAAACATTAAATGTAGCAAATGTCTTGTGTCTTTAATGGTAATCTCAGAATTTTTAATACCATAGTTATGGTTGCATCCTCCTCCTGCCCTCCTATGTTCTCAAAGTGATTTACGAAAAGTTAGATCGTCAAAGTTAAGAGGCCTTGTATCTTCACAATCCCTTTAACATGCTGATTGCTGGACCGAATGGTACATGCAAAACCGAATTTGTCAAACGTTTGATCGAACACAAATCACATTTGTTTGATCGTCCACCCCAACGTATCGTGTGGTATTACAAAGAGTGGCAATCGGCTTACACATTATTCCAACAAAAGGCAAGGAGAATCCATTTCATTTGTAGAAGGTTTTTGTCACGAAGACGATGGGATCGTGTCTGACATTAGTCAAACACATCTTGTCATCTTGGATGACATGTTAGGAGAAGATGAAGAAGAAATTAAACTTTGGTTTACACAAAAAGGACATCATCAAAATGCTAGTATTAGATACATTACTCAAAATTTATTTCAGCAAAGTAAAGCACATCGCACTATCAGTCTCTCGTGCCCATTATGTGGTATTGTTTAAAAGTTCAAGAGATAAATCTCAAATGCAAGTGTTAGCTAAACAGTCAGGAACACCTTGGCTGAATTATGCTTACGACGATGCCACTCAAACACCTCATGCGTATTTACTGATCGATTCAAAACCAACCACTCTCAATTATTTGAGATTTCGTACCAATTTGTTTCACCATTGAGCCAAGAAGGACGTCCTGTCATTTACACGTCCCTTTTGGCGTCTATATGAAGAAAGAAAACTATAAAAACATCCTTCACTTTTTTCGTTCAAACAGTATACAACATGACCTCCTTTCAATCTCATCCTCTTGTGAAATTGATTTCGTGCACTGTATGGCATCAGTCGCGAAACAAATGCACAAGTCCGTGCACATTTGTTAGAAGCGAGTCTCAAAGGATTATTACGACGGTTTACTTTGACAGTACGTCAGTAACTACAACGGATCATTCACATACCGCATCAAACGAAACGCTTTTTTGAAAACGTAAAGTAGCGTTGTCACAAATGGCAGATCCAAGAATCGATATGCAAACCAAACAACAAATCATTTTGAAACCTGGTGGAAGTGGTTCTTTAGGAGGTGTCATTATTCCTTCCATTTTGAAATGGGATCCTAATGCCGAAGCTAAAAGAAAGAAAAAAGTCAAATTCCCCAAAAGACGGCAGCAACCCAAAAGAAAAGTAGTGGTGCCGCAAGTTCACACAATAAAAAGAAAAGCTCTAAGAAGAAAAAGGCCCAATAAAAAAACCAATCTCCTGCCAGAAAGAGAGGTACTGCTGCTAGATCGCGCACGTACTCCAGAAAACTACGCCACTCGGTAATGGTGTCTCCTCCTGTCATTTCTGCTACTTCTTTGTCGCCGTTCATGATGATGCCTGCCAAACCTAATTTAATGCCCGTGTTTCCCAGTTTGATGCAAAAATGGAAACCCATTTCTAACGGAACTTCTTTTCCGGCAGCGACGACTTCTTCTACTGCTCTTGCAACTGCTGCTGCAGCTAAAAAAGGGACCTCGTCTTAAATAAAAGTACAAGACAGAACAGGGGTGTTACAAAGTTTACTGGATTTATCCAAATAAGAACTGTCACGATTTAGTCCGTTCCAAACATCACATCGTCGAGTGCTACCCACAGTGAAGTTGATACAAAGTGCTGACAATCAGTGGAGACGAATTTCAGTATAAAAAAGAAGTGTAAGACAAGATTCGCTTCAGTGATTTTGCTTCTTACAAAAGATGTCACCAAGAAGTGCACACCATTCTTTTCATCGTCCCAAGAAACAACCGTCTTCCAAGAAAGGCAAAAGAAAGGGACTCCCTCCTCGTTTAGCTAAACATTGAGATGTTTTGTCAGTCCTGACTAAATCCAATCCTCCGATGCGAAAACAAATAATAATTTTAGGAGGTGTCATGAGATAAGGAGGGGAAAAAAGAAGGACACTCTTTTCTTGAAAGACAACACACATGTACCTTTGGATCTTATGGAAGAACGAAAACTCACTTTAGTTCCATACAAACGAAGCTCATTGGGAAGTCGCTTTGGTAGAAATAATTCATCCTACGCAAGCCTTGAATATTAGGTCAAAACACTTTCAGAGTCGATATCCTGAACGAACAAGTTCAATAACAGTTGATCAAAAAAAAAAAAAAAAAAAAAAAAAAAACAATCACTTATCAATCCTTTTTTGACTAGCTATACCATGATTATCCTGTTGGGTATTATTTGAATACTCAACATCTGGTCGACACGACAACTGCTATTTTTAACGACCAGTTTGGCAAAGCCCTGTTTAAAACTCGTAAAAATGACGCCAGAATAATGTTCATTACTTTTTGTCCTGGTTTGTTTTCTATTCTGGGCGAATACAGTTCTCTCGCTCCTATGAAAGACATAGCGGATTCTGCCATTGCTGCTTACGAGGAAGGTGGAAATACGTTTCACGTTCACCGAGAATTTGTGCATCCATTTATCTTCTTGTCAGTAAATCGTATTTTGACAGTGTCAACATTAGTATACAAGGAGATCTTGGACAAAATATTCTATTGCCGAAAGAAAAAGTCACGGTGAAACTACATTTTCGAAAACGATTCTCCAGTGAACTGTAACAAATGTATCCTGTGTACTAAGGAGTCACTCGACAAAGAGGACATGGTCTGTCAGATACAAGTATGTTAAAATCAACTTTTCGTACGGTAGCAGCCATCTTAAAACCAATGGTGACTCGTGGATTGCGTGCTTTAAAAGATGCCGCTTTGACGCAAGGAAAAGAATTTCAAAAAATGTCCTCATCGACAAACAAAGTCCAAAAGAAACCTTCATGAGAGCAGGAAAAGTATGTTGCTTCAAAACTGGAAACGACCTTTTGGGTCGCCGAGACACCCCTATAAATTCACTTCACCCTTCTGGCTAAGGCATTACTTCTTCCTCAGCGCCACAGCAAGGACGATGCAGAAAGAGACGTCGTAACATCTTCAGATCTCATAAAGACGTTGAGAAAAAGAATAAGAAAAGAAGAACAGGAGCAGTCAGAGAATTGGACATGTCTGATTACTACTGAAAAAACAAAAGGAAAATGATGCACCGAGATTCTTGCTAATTTTCCAAGCCAGAACGCGATCTGTTTTCTATGCCACCAACCATGATGACGATGCAAGAAATCCCAATGGGTAGAATTTCATCCTTTGTCGAATTTCATCCTTTGACTACCTCAGCCCCAATTGAATTTTAAATCAAACGGCATACCGAAGATTACATCAATCTAAATAGCGGTCACTTTTACCTGAAAGTCAAAGTGCTCAAAGTGGACAGCACCAATCCAGGCGCCGATGCTAGAGTAGCTTCCGTGAACAATTTTATGCATTCGATGTTCAGTTAAGTGAATTTGTACTTGAATAACAAATTGGTCAGCAGCAGCATGAATACTTAACTTTACCAAGCGTACTTGGAAAATCTCTTTATGTACGGAAAAGAAGCCAAGAGCACACATCTGGATGCTTCCGTGGTACGGAAACCTAACAGTTTGGACAAGCTCAACGACACAGAATTGAAAGAAGATGACGATCCTTACAATGTTGGATTTAACGACCGCCAAAAGAAAATCAAACAAGGGCGCAGTTTAGAACTGATGGATCGTTTGCATTTGGACATGTGGTTGCAAAACAAGTATTTGTTGAACGGAGTGGATGTACGCCTGACACTGGACCGAAGTAGTGCCGTGTGCCATTTGATGGCCAATGCTAACGAGTACAAAACCATCATCGAAGAAGTCAGATTTTACGTGCGTCTTGTGGACGTTTTATCTAAAGTGGCAAACGACATCAGTCAGACTTTGAGCAGAACGACAGCCAAGTATCCTGTTCGACGAGTGGAAGTGAAAACCTTCACCATTGCCTCTGGACTCCGATCCAAGATCCAAGATCATGTTTTCCAAGGACAGCTTTCCAAACGTTTGCTCATTGACATTGTCAGCAAACGGCCCTCAACGGAGCGATCGATCAAAATCCTTTCGAGTTCCAACACTTCAACGTGTCCAAGATAGAAGTCACTCGAGATGGCCAGACGTTGTGTACCAGACGTTTTGAACCTAACTTTGCCCAGAACAATTACTTGAGATCTTACTTGACACTGTCTGAAGCTACAGTACAGCTAGGCACCAACAGCAGCCACGGTATTTCGTACGAGAATTTTGCAGGAGGATATGCTTTGTTGGGTTTTTATTTCACTCCACACAAACGCAGCAACGAAGGACATTTTCACCCTATAAGATCAGGTCAACTTTGTGTGGAACTTCAGTTTGCAGTAGCTCTGTCCAACACAGTGAACGTCATCTTGTATGCAGAATTTGACAATACCTTTGAAATCAACAGTTTGAGAGAAGTGATCTTAGACTATTAGAAGCAAAAAGATAGAACACGAAGAAACTATGGAAATAGGCGATGAGAATGTCTTTGATCCAGAACCACAGGAGTCACAAACCTCAAGTGAACAAGACAAAAATACAGTCACGATGTCAAGATGGCCAGAACAAGAACAACATTTAGTCTCTTGTTTTGCTACTGACTATTCTGAAAGAATCACAGGTCTAACCATAGAACATTGCTATGGATGTCAGATCGATCATCCTAGTCAGAAGCAACACGACAAATGTATGGTGATGAGTCAAGAAGAAACGTTGGAAGAATATCTAGAAGAGGCATGGTCTCTCATATCAGAAGATACTATTTTGAGAAAGTGGTATAAGACTTATGTGACCATTCCTTACCTCCATTGACATCTTTGGAGACCAAACGCATCGAAGCTCTCTTGCAACAGAATACAGAGACTACCCGTTGTTCATCGGCTTACTTGACAGAACTTTTCAAGGAAAAAGTCAGGTGTGAATTGATGACTTATCATTACCTGTGAAAATACAAAAGAAAAAATAATGGATACCTGGGAACTTCATTACATGCTGATTCACAGTTCGTACACAGCTTCTTGGAATCTGTACGTGCCAAAGATGAACCTCCTCATCGAATACCTAGAGAGGTTCAAGCCTATGTCATCAACACAGACGACAGTGATCGACCAGGAACCCATTGGGTAGCCGTCTACTTTCCCAACGATCACAGCGTGGAATATTTTGATTCTTAGGATTACTTCGTTTGGAACACAGCATCATTGGCTTTATGAGAAGAAATGCTGTGTCGACTCGGTTCAATAATGTGAGATTACAAGGATCAGATTTCATGGTATGTAGACAATATTGTGTGTATTTTCTTCATCAACGCAGTCTTGACTTTCCCTTAGAACATTTCGTGACTTGTTTTGATCGTGAGAACTCTAGAAATGATGATAAAATAACAAGATGGTTTTGTGAACATTATGCTTATTTCCTGTCTTTAGCTCAGTGTCTTAGTTTGACTTCACAACGTTGTCAACCTAGTAAAATACGTTTATGCTTAATATTGTTTGTTTGTATTCCTGTTTAAGTTAGAGAAGCTTCTTCTTATTATTAAATATGTTCATTTTGGAAAAAATGGTGTTGTCTTGTTTTTATTGAAAACAAAATTGTATGAACATGCTCTTATACTTTTCTCTCTATCGATCTTGGTAATGTTTTCCTTCACGTCCGGTACCGAATCGTAGGGATGTTTTCCATCAAGTCCGTGCTTCAAGCTATAAAGCGGTACGTTGACCAGTTTAGTTACCCATCGTTGATTCGTCAACCGCTAAAAATTACCTTAAAGATTGGAGGAGTAAATGAAGCCATGGTTCACATACACCAGGTCTGCCATCACCTGATCCAGAAAAGTAGTGACAGGAAGAATGTCATCTTCTTGAAAATGGCGCAGGACTTGGTAGATGACATCCTGCGCCATGAAATTATTAAAGAAAAAGAAGACTGGGAGGAGATAAAAAGACAGCAGCAGTGGCAACAATAACAACAACAACAGTAGCAGCAACAATAACAACAAGAATGAGAAGTGGAGTGTAAGATGGTCACAGAGGAGTTATTCTTCTTCTTCACCAAAAGACTTCCCTGTGCTGAGGTGAAGCCGATAGTGAGACGTGGCCGTTCTGCCAAGCGCTAAAACTCACGACCCCTCATCAATCCCCAACGACCCTAATCATTTTGCCAAAAACATGTGTGTTTTATGTTTTATGTATGTTTGTGTATGTCTTTGTCTTTTCCCACACAAAAAATAAAAAATAAAAATAAAAAAACCTTCCCTTAAAAAATGTGTGTTTGTTGGGTATAGTAGTGTGTCTATAAACGTTCCCTCGCCCTTGTGTAAACCTATGTAAAAATCAGAAAAAAATGGTTTCCTTTAGGTCCGCGTGATTTTTGTTTCCTCTGTGTGTGGGTTGTATTTTGAGTCAGGGATGTTTATCTTCACGTCCGTGCTTCAAGCATATAAAGCGGTGCGTTCACCAGTCGTGCCATTCGTCTTCGACCGTGTGCAGAGCAGAAAAGAGAAGAATGACAGATCAGCACTGTAAAGTGGGCAAGCTAATGGAGGCCATCAGCTTGATGGAAAGAGTTCAGCACTTCCTGGGTCGGGTGGAAGAAATGGAGTGATACCCATATACCAGACACCTTAAGAGGGCAATCACCCCTTTTAAAATCGCAAAAGTATTCGTCAGAGAGGTGGTACACGAAGAGACGGAGAAGATAAAGGCCGCGTGGGCGGAGGAGAATAGAGTAAAGGAACAGGAGAGGAAAGAAAGGGAGCGCCAGAAGGAATTCCCTCTCCTCAATGTCAACTGGATGAAGATCCAGGAAAAGTTCCGCAGATTGGGCCATCCAGACTGGATGCCAGAGGAGAAAGAGGACTGGGAGAAGGAGGCTAACGAGCCTAGTTTTAGGCTCGTGGTCTCCACCAAGACATCTTGGGCCAAATGTGAGCAGAGATTAGCGGCCTGCTGCGCCCAACCAGGGAGGTGTGACCACTGCTGAGGGAGTGTTAAACCGAACGGCCCTTTTCAGGGCCACCCAGATCATCTTTAAAATAGATATACTAGTCGTATTTGCCAAAACATTTGTTTTATGTTTTGCATGTATGTGTTTATTTGTATTGGTCTATGTTGCTGACAACTTAAACTTATAACCCGTTACCCCTTCTCTTGTGTGGTTATATTAGTGTGTCTATAAACGCTTCCTACCCTTGTGTGTGATAGTATGTTTGCATGTTTGTGTGCAAGAGTGTGTGTCAATTGTATCCCCCTTCTTTTACATCCTACCCCTCTTCTTGTGTGATAGTATATTTGTATGTTTGTAAGTATAGGGTGTGTGCATCGACACTCCTACCATTTTCGTTGTTGGATTGTAATAAAAAACCTGGTGCTGGATTACATATGTAGTCTGCTTAGATAGTAATTAAAAAGTGGGTACTGGATTGTATATGTGGTGTACTTGGATAGTAATAGCGGGTGATGGATTGTAAGGGGGGGGGGGTTGTGTTTGGATAGTATATGTTATGTATTGGATTGTAGATCAACATTTTAACATTACCATTTACGTTTGACCCCGTAAACACTTTTGACCCTATAAACACTTTTGACCCCATAATACCATCACCATGTTAAACCTATGGACCATTTTAACATAGGATTTCCCGTATGACCCCATATCGCCTCCCGCATGGTAATCTATGGGTTAATGTTATTTCCCGTATGACCTCCAATATCCCCATACAACTACTTCTCTTTTTCCAGAGCAAATTCTTAGTCTCTGACCTTTAAGCTTTTTGAATTTAAGACCATAATTTCTTTTATTCATTATATCACAAGCGCCACGTTTTCAGATTGTAAAATATTCGTATGGTTGGGATCCAAGTAAAACCGTAGAACTGAAAATAAATGAATCATTAATAGGTATGAAAAAAATTATTGACTAGACAGAACGAAAAAAAAAATCATATCACAGAGAGACAGAATATTTCATCATAAAATCCTTTATAAGACATACATATACATGTAAATGTCATGAACTGTAAAAGGCAATACATTATAAGGATATGTACTTCTTATTTCTGAAAATAACATTTTTTGTCCGCGACGTTCTAATACCGTTTATACTCGCTTATACGTCGAGTCCAACAGCATACTGCACAGAGTCAGATTTGCCGTGTCATAATGCGCTGGCAGATCTGGGTCTATGTAGTTTGTTAGGAGTAACCAGTAGAGCAAACAACATAGACTCTGATATGCCGGCGCATTATGCGACAGCAGATCAGGGTCTATGTTGTTTGTAGTTGGACTTGTCTAATAAGCAAGTACAGACAGTAACCCTTCCCTTTGAGATCACCAATTGATAATCACTTTGTTATAAAGGCAATTTCACAAAAGCAGAAGAACGTATTGTCAAATATTTGCCTAAACAGCTGTAAGTTTGTATGTTGGAGTGAATCAAGAAAATGTGTTTCGAGGTAATCATCAAAATCAGATCACTATTCTAAACATACAATACTGATGTTACAAAGTGTAATCATATGATAGACAACAATGTATAACGTGGTTAATGTCCTTATAAACAAACAGTGAACAACATTAAGACTGTATCATTTCCTAGAATACAAACAATGTATAGACGATAATCGGAGTTATCTTTTATCGGAGCCAATTAATTCTAAACAAATTTCTTAGGTTGAGGTGCAACCAAATGGTAACCACTCAGTTCCACAAATTTCATGATGATGATCATCATCATCATCATGTTTTTATCGTCGATATTCTTTTATCCTGACATTTGTATTAGTATACTTGATCGGTGCAACTGATCTATTAAAGTATTCTATTATATTCGAAAACCAAAGCGGTGAATGACTTCATTGTGCGAACAGAATTTTGGTTCTTTTTTCCCTAATATTAAGCAATATTTTGAGTGTATACCGCCGTGAACGTTAATTCACTGAGTTGTTGGCGAATTTCACAAAAACTGTGTGCAATAATGACTTTTCTAATCATGGGGAGAAGAATCGATATAGCTCTAGAGCTGTCGATTTGCGCAGTACAGCAGTGATGCAGAGTTGCTCTAGGCGCTTTATGGGTCAGTTGATTTAATAATGAGCAAGTAATGGCCTGTACTGACTTTCATGTTTGTTTCAAATCCGTTTATAATTCCTATTATAACTATATGTTCCCTAAGAAGAGAAACATCAGGTTTATTATTAATAACCTTAATATTGCACCAATATTGCTGGTTTTTTTGCACAATCATCAAGCAAGACCAAATTTTTTTTTGTTTTCGAGGGGTGGGCTTGGAACGAGACGTGATTCCAGTGATATTTCTTATGTATTATCACGTATGTTGAATTTTCAATCCTTATGTAAAAATCATCTTGGAAGTAAGAAATATTTTAGTCCTGAATTCTAATGTACATAATTTGGTTTGTATTCATTTCATCTTCTGATCACACAGTGCTATAGATGCCTTTTTGTAATTTTAGAAATTCTCTTCAATAGCCATTAATTCCAAAGTCGAGTACTTATATATGCCAATTTATGCCAATATCTTTTCTTGTTTACAAACTTAATCTATCTTTGTAAGCATTCATACCTGGATCTAGGCCAGTGATTACAACAGGAGCACACTTCGATATATATATATATATATTATTGCACAAAAGTTGGAAAATGGCACGGAGGAAAATAACAAAGTTTCCCTACTATTCGAACTATACCCAGGGTCTTCCTCAGGGGACAATAAAGGTCATACAAAGAAACACGCACTGTAGTGGTGCTAGCTTGGATCTTTATAATTCCCTTTCTAGTCATATAGTTAAATGTATTTCTAGTCATATAGTTACATGTATTTCTAGTCATATAGTTACATGTATTTCTAGTCATATAATTACATGTATTTCTAGTCATATAGTTACATGTATTTCTAGTCATATAATTACATGTATTTCTCCTGTTATTTTCTTCATCTTCAGGTTATGCCTCTTCATTATTCTGGATAGTTTTGCTTCTCTGTGCCAAACTGTAAATTTGTATTGGTGTATGCGTACTACATGTGTGTGTGTGTGTGTGTGTGTGTTTATGTGTATGTCCTTTGTTGTTTCCTGAGGAAAACCTTGATTTCAGTCTAAACGTAGGGAAACTGTGTTATTTTCCCCGCGCAGTTTTCCAAGTTTTGTGTTATTATATAGTAATAGGTGTGCTGTTGGTTTGCATTCCCATTTTGTTTCTTTCGAACTTCTTGGGAACCTGGCGCCTGTCAAAACCTAGCTCGCCTGCCATGTCGATGTCTTTTTAATTTATAAATACAGCAACGATCTGGCACAATATTACTGTCACATACAGCACCAAATAATTATAGATTATAGTAAACTGTTGGATATTGTGAGCGAGACCATTGTACAACGCGGCGAGCTTGCGAACCCTATGTATTTCGGGCAAGGCCACAACACCCAACAGTTCAAACCCTATAATTCATTTACGAGGGGTATTTAAAAAAAGTTTTGAATAGTAGTGCGCTGTACTAAAATTCCTTTATTATTGAACAGTACGTCAGTGCATCCTCTCAAAGTACTCCCATGCACCTTTACTCTCTTTTGCACTCTGGCTATACACTTATTAAATGCCATTTTGTTTTAACTTTTGGTGTGTTGTTCATACACTGGAAAACTGCGCTTACAACCGCAACAACAAGCAATTTATTTCGAGACAATTAAAATGAAAACTCAAAAAGACACTTACAATATTGTGAACAAAAATCCAAATAATCCAATAATCCTTAGTGACCTAATCACAAGTCCAAAATATGGAATGTTCCGAATGAAATCCAGTAGTCTTGAATATCTTGATGTGCCAGTAGCCTTGAATGTCCTGATATGCCAGTAGTCTTTAATATTCTAATATGCCTAAATGATGTAATCAAGAATATCTTTGAATAAATTCACAAAAAATCGAAAACTTAATGTATCGATCCAAAAATTTTTGAGCACTTAAGTATTTCCAATTGATAGTTTAAATAAATAATTCCGCTCTCTGAATTTGCTCTGATTTTCACAACACAACTATAAACATCTGATTATTGAACCAAATTCCTTAAAGACTGATAGTTAGCATAGGAATGAAATACTGCTTTGCAAACTTCATATATATAAACACAGGTCACTGGACAGAATTTGGTAGAAAATCATATGGCTTACTTGACAAATATCAGTAAGTCTAGTGGAAAAAACAGTATAATTGTAAACAAAAGCAACCCTGACCTCGAATTCTAGGTAAACAACTTGTTTACATCCTATAACCAAGGACAAAGTTAAATATGCAAATATTCTACATAACACCTCCCCTGGTAAAGAGAAAGAAAGATTTATGGAATAAAGCTTTCTTTTAAATATGCATCTGATACTATAATAATCAAAATTAGATAGGAAGATTGTCTAATAAATGTCACTCAGCTTAATTACACAAAATAAAAGCAATATAGTCTATACACGTGAGAGTGCATCTGCGATCACATTGTCTTTTCCCCTGATGTGTCGAATGTCAGTGTTATATTCCTGCAGTATTAAACTCGATCTCAACAGTCTTCGATTTATTTATCTTACATTTTGTTGATGAAAGTAAGGGAATTGTGATCACTGTATACAATAACCGGAGAAAGAGCGAGGTAACATACACTTCAAAATGGTGTAAAGCCAATATCAAAGCCAAACATTCCTTCTCAATTGTGGAATAATGTTTCTGGTGCTTGCTTAGTTTTCTTTACAAAAAATAGCACACAGGATGATCCACAACATTTTTTCTTCTTGAATCAATACTCCACCAACCCCTACATCACCTGCATCAACAGTCATTTTAAATAATTGGCTGAAATTTGGTGCAGAAACAACTGGTGCATTCTTAAGCATGACCTTTAATTTATCAAAGGATTCCTGACACTGGACAGACCAATGAAACTTGGATTTCCTACTGAACAGATTTGTCAAAGGTTCAGCAATTATGGGAAATTTGAACAAAATTTCCAATAATATCCAGCCATACCTAAAAATCGCATCAGTTGCTTTTTACAAACAGGCACAGGGAATTCAGAGATAGCATTGACCCTAGCTTCTACAGGTTTAACTTGACCTTGTCTGACAATATGTCCTAAAAATGTGACACAACCATGGCAAAACTCACTTTTGCTTAAATTAATCGTCAGCTTTGCATCACGGAGTCGATCGAAGAATTTCCGAATGGTTTCCAAGTGATCTTATCAAGTGTCGTTGTGGATGATGACGTCGTCGATATAGGCGTCAGAATTATTAAGACCAGATGTTATCATGTTCATAAGACGCTGGAATGTTGCCGGAGAATGTTTCATCTGGAATTACAAATGCTGAAATTTCGTGAGTAGAATTTGCCAAAATCCTTTTAAAAGGTCAAACTTGGTGACATATTTCGCGTTTCCAATTTTATCAATGCAATAGTCCATTCTTGGCATTGGAAATTAATCTGTCTTGGTGACACTGTTGACTTTTCTATACTCAGTACACATGCGAATGTAGTATCTGGCTTAGGAACAAGAATACGTGGTGAACTCAAGTTACTTTTGCTTGGTTCTATAAAATCATTCTCCAATAAATATTGAATTTCTTTTTTCAAATATTCACGTAAGGATGCTGTTTCACAGGTGTAGAATCTACAATGTCAGCGTCATGATAGATTGTATTTGTTCTTGTAGGAACATCAGGAAAAAAGTGTTCATACTCATGTAATAGCTGTTTTAGTCATTTCTTTCCTGTTGTTGTAGATGTGAAAGTTTCTGGTTCAGATGGTTCAATATTTCTGAATTCCGAAGGTTGGTTCAACCAGAATCACTGCAGTCAGATTTAATTCCATAGTTGACATCCTCACTGTGTGGGACAGGTACAACTAAATTAATTGAATAATTAACTGGGCTATCACTGTCAAAATACTCCTTTAACATATTTAACAGACAAACTTGTTTCTGTTTCCGCCTCCTAGGAGTGTTGATGATATAATTTAAGTCATTTACTTTCTTTTCAACGGTATAATGACAATAGAATTTAGCCCGAAGATGATTTTGAGGTATCGGCAAGAGAGCCATAATTGTTTCACCAGACTGAGAACTCCTTTCGTGTGTATTTCTGTCATACCTTAATTTCATTTTTGACTGAGTAGAGTGAATATTAGTTCTTGCTACCTCACAAGCCTTTGACAACTTATATTTGAAATCTGAGACATAGTCAAGAAGATTAATCTCTGAATCTTCATTTAAAAGAAGTTTCTCTTTCAATAATTTCAATGGTCCACGGACAGTATGTCAAAAAACCAGTTCAAAAGGACTGAAACCCAATGACTCTTGAACTGATTCCCTAATAGCAAACAACAACAAATGAACACCCTCATCCAAATCCATTCATGTATTAAAGCACTATGACCGAATCATATTCATCAAAGCTTGATGAAATCTTTCTATAGCTACTTGACTTTCAGGCTAATAAGCAGAAGATATACACTTTTGGATGCCTAATTCATGCATAACTTGTTGGAAAACTCCAGACAAAAAAGTTGACCCCTGATCAGACTGGACAGATGTAGGAAGGCCAACAAGTGTTAAAAACTTCACCAAAGCGTTTTCATAATGGTTATAGTTTTAATATTTCTCAAAGGAAGTGCCTCGGGAAGTCTTGTAGACGCACACATTATGGTCAGCAATTATTAGTTGCCTGACTTGGTCTAAAAGTAAGGGACCGACACAGTGCACCATTATTCTGCTAAATGATTCGTCAAATGCAGGAATACGTTTCAGATGAGCCATAGGTATCTTCTGATTGGGTTTTCCTACCATTTGACAAGTGTGACAAGATCTACAGTATTTATAAACATCACTTTTTAAGTTTCGGCCAATAAAAATGATTCAAGATCTTGTGATAAGTCTTATTGCCTCCTAAATGACCAGCTAAGGGAGTTTTATGGGCTGGATTAAGAAGTTCCTGTCGATATGACTTAGGAACGACAATTTGATAGCCAGCGGGTACCTTAGGTGGTCTCCATTTCCTCATAAGGACCCCATTGTTCACAAAGTAACACACTGGAACTTGTGTGCATTCAGTGTCACTAATAGCCCTCTGAAACAAACAGGAGATATCAGGATCTTGTTCCTGTTCGACAATGAGTGATTGTCTTTTGTATCCTTGATTAGAATAGAGAAAATACTTGTAAAAAGAGAATCACTGTGATCAATACCTTCTGACTGATCAGGAGAGAAAATGAACTCATCAAAAGATTGACCAATAAGTGTGTCAGCTAAAGGAATAATTTCCTGATCAGCATCATTTTCAAGAGCTCTTTTTGCCCTAGCTCTGGTAACTACACAAGCAGGATACAAATCAGGGATTTTAATTTCAAGAGGATTAACTTTTTGATCCAAACAAGGCTTGTCAGTTACAAGTGGATTAACCACGACCTTATCTCCAGCTAGGTCACTGCCTAGTAACAAATGGATATCTTCTATAGGTAAAGAAGTCACGGCCTCAACAGTCATGGGTCCGGAAACCAAACCTGAGGCCAAATAGACACAGTAGAGAGCAACATTTACAAAGCCGCACTTTACTCATTGAATAAGTACACTTTCACTAGAAGAAGACTTCTCAGACAAAGGCAAAGTACCTGATAACAAAAGACTCTGAGAAGCTCCTGTGTCACTTAATATTTTAACAGGGATAGGTTTGGCAGAATTACCAATAAGTGATATAGAACCTTCTGACATGAATGGTTCATAAGTCTCCAAAATAGAATCAGACTGTGGTTTGTTTGACTCAATGAACTGCTTTCAATACAAGATCGTGACATTGCCCTCTTTGAAATAAGAACATTTGGAATTGCTCTGCCTTTATTCTGTTGCTTATTTTTCAACCTGAAGCAATCAGAAATGATGTGCCCTTTCTTTTTACAATATGTGTACGTAGGAAGAGATAAGGATTTCTGATCAGTCTTATAAGATGTTTGATTCCTAACAGTTGTGCTGTTTAGACGTACTCGTATGAGACTGAAAAGTTTTTTTACAGAACACTGCTGAGAGGAAGACTTGTTGCCAAATGAAATTGTGTGAGTCAAGGAATATTCATCAGCCATACGAGCAGCAAGTTTCGAAGGGTGCACTTTTTGCTCGTCAAGATAAGTCTTAACATCACTATGGATGCACCTCTTGAAATCCTCAGTTAATACGAGCTGTCTGAGGTTATCGTAATCTTGATCAACCTTCTTGGCTGAACACGACATATCAAATAGTTGTCCTATTTCCCTTGCAAATTCGACATGAGTTTCTCCAGTTTCTTTTCCGCAATTCCTAAACATGTGTCGATGTGTCTCAGGTACCATCTCATAACCCTTGAAGATGTACTCCTTAACCACATCATAATCAGTGTTTTGTTGTACTGACAGTGAAGTGGAGACTTCACGAGCTTTGCCAATAACTACAGTTTGTAGTAACAAAGTCCAATGCTGTCTTGGCCATTTCAAGTTTTCGGCAATTTGCTTTAAGTGAAGAAAGTATTTATCTACTTTTTTCCTGAAAAGGGGGTATTAACCTAATATATATGTTTTAATTTATATTGCATCCCCCCCTCTCTCTCTCCTCTTTCTCTCTCTGTTCATTTGTATTTCCATCATTGCTCTCTCTCCTCTCTCGCTGCAGTTCCTCTCTCTCTCTCTCTCTCTCTCTCTCTCTCTCTCTCTCTCTCTCTCTCTCTCTCTCTCTCTCTCTCTACATCTGCATTTCTATTTCCATTTCCTCTTTCTTAAGCTGGGACAAAAGTTAAATATGTAAACATTAGACATAACACCAGTGACACTAGCAGAGTCAGGCACAGGTACCTGGACGACCGGGCCTTTTTAATCGAGCAATAATGCGTATAATGTTCTCTTGACAGCCCGACTACGCCAACCGATTTGTGGTCTTTGCTCATTTTCTCCTGGTTTAAAAATGTTAATCCGTGTTTCATCACCTGTTACAATCTTATTCAAATTATTCAAACGTTTCTGGTCACTCTTGTCATATTTGGCGAGTAGCTGTTTAAAACAACGAAACCACCTTAAAATTGTTGGATATGACATAGAATTGCGTTCGCAAACTTTAATACCCTAATAGCGACCGGATTTTACAGTATCCTTTTCGCACAGTAGCAGAATTTTCCTCATTCTCCGACATTTTTACGTACCTGTCATTTACCTTTGTTACGTCACACATATTTCAGCAGGTGTCCGGCGTGTTGCACGTGCAGCTGCAAATAATTTAAAGAACCTATTTTTGTCTATCAATCACCATTAAAATTATTGTCAGGTTCAAAGAAACAAAAATGTTATAACAAAATATTCAGAGCTTTTCAAATACCCCTCGTATTATACACCTACATTAACAAAATAGTAAGTTGAACTGACATTGCATTTCGCAAAAATAAAGTGAATACAATATGTTTGGAGATAAATCTTTTTTATAGCTGAATCACGCATTAATGCATAGTATGTCGGGACGTGATTTTACGTTTCTGTTGGATTATGATACACCTACTGCGACGTCATCTTACGTAGCAACAAACCTAGCGTCCTATAAGTGACGTGTCTGGATTTACAGCTGATTTCAACAAATTCAACGCTCAATAACAGGAACTAACTGGATAGATTTATTACTAACACCAAGAGATATTAATGCTGCAACTGATATATTCACAACCAAATTATTAGAATTCTCCACTTTGTGTATTCCTTCTAAAACTGTAACATTCGCTTAATTGATAAACCGTGGTTTGATTCCCAATTAAGAACAATGATAAGGACAAGGGACAGAGCATGCAAATGTGCTCTCAATCATGATAGGCCAATCGACTAGAATAAATTCAAACAAATCAGGAATAAAATACACAACATGAAAATGTATGCTAAAGAGCAATATATGGATAATATTGATGCACATCTTTCAGATTCTAAGGGAAAAATCCTTAAACATTTTGGAAAATTACAAAATCACTTTGTAAATCCTTCGAATTCTATCCCACCACTCAATGTTACAAGAAATTATATTTCTTTTTCCTAACTTATTAAATAAGTATTTTACTTCGATTTCAAATAGTGATGATAGTAATGTTTCCCTCCCTATTTTTCAAAAAAGATGCTTTGATACCCTAAACGAAATTACTATCTCTGAAAAGAAAAATTAAAGATATTATTAAATCCATTTCTGTCAATAATGTCACAGAATGCTTAAAGGCGTCCGTGAAATATTAAGACCATCACAAAAAATTCTTGTTAATCGATCGCTGAAGGAAAACAAATTTCCAGATAAATGGAAACCTACGCATATTCATCCCATTCCTAAAAAAAGGTGATTTAGACGAGTTTTCCAATTATAGACCAATCTTTCTACTTAGCTGTGTCGCAAAATGTTTTGAAAGGTGCATTTTTACATAAGTGTATAATTATTTTCATAAAAACTGTCTTTTTTGCAAGTATCAATCAGGATTCCTTCCTGTTCACTCCACTGTTTTTCAACTTACTGAACTGTATCATAGTATATGCAAGTCACTGGAATAATCTCAACATTCTTGTATTGGATTTTGAAATCTATCAAAAGCGTTTGGCACAGAGGCTTATTATTTAAACTGAACGAATGCAGTGTTTCAGGTAATCTGATAAAATGGTTTGAAAATTATCTAAGTGATAGAAAACAAATGGACTTTTGCAAGATACCGATTCAGGAAAAACGATAATAAATACTTGTGTGCCACAAGGATCCGTACTTGGGCCTCTCGCCTCTCTTATTTCTAATCTAATTAAACTATTTTGCCGATGGTATGAGCTCTCTCTCTCTCTCTCTCTCTCTCACCCGTCTCTCTGTAGATAACTCATCTCTGCATTATTCATCCCCTTACTGCGCTGAAATAGAACTAGTCATGAATAATGATCTAATAAAACTGCATAAATGGTCCAAGCAATGGCTCTTAAAGTTTAATCCAGAAAAAAATTAGTGGCTATGTTTTTCACGAACAATAAAGCAACAAATATTCCTTAAATTTTATTTTGAAAATACTGATCTAAATATGTGGATTCTCATCGATATCTTGGTTTATTACTTAAATCAAATATCAAATGGATTTGTCACGTGGATAACATTTTACAAGCAGCAGCATCTCAAAAAGGCAGTCTTCGAGAACTAAAATACAAACTCAATAGGCAAATTTTATCAAAACTTTATATATCTTATATCAGGCCAATCTTGAAATATGCCAGTGTAGCCTGGGATGGATGTTCGTTGATCGATTCAGAAAAACTTGAAAAAGTACAGCTTGAAGCGGCAAGAATAGTTACAGGACTTCCAAAATACACTAGTAGGCAATCTATCGATTTTGAAACTGGGTGGGAAAGTCTACAATCTAGACGAAAGAGACAGAAATTATTAACACTCTATAGAATTAAAACGAGGCAAACTCTGGACTATCTCATTGAATTACTCCCTACCCTTGTGTCTGAAAAAACAAATAATAACCTTTGAGGTTCAAATAATATAGTCATGTGCAATTTTAGGCTAAATTATACTAAAATCATCTTTTATACCCTCAACAGTGGACTTGTGGAACAATCTTGAACAGGATACCCAATGTAGAATGTCTTACAGCGCTTTGAAAAAATGCTTATGTCCACATACTGAATCCAGTAAAATGCCTAGTTTTCGTCACCGAGCCCTAGATATTATCCATACTAGATTGCCACATAATGTAAGCTCATTAAAAGCTGATCTTTACCATGTTCAACTTGTTGACACGACTTTTTGTTCCTGCGATGGGATAGAAACCATCATGCGTTTCTTCATATTCTGTCCCAAGAACTGTGAGCAACGAACAGAGTTGATGAGAAAATTACTCTCAGTGCCATATCCAGCTGTTAACTTACATTCACTGCTTTGGGGAAAGAGCGATGCAAATGAGAAATATAGAATTCTACAACATGTATGAAAATATATAACTCATACCCGACGATTTCAATGACTTATTCAAATCGCGAATGTTAGCATTGTGCCCCCTCCCATATCTCTCTCTCTTTCTCTCTCTCTCTCTCCAATCATTTTTCATTATTAGTCACTGTTGTCATGTTGAAATATGTTGCAATACTTGTATCATGCAGGGAGAGGGCTAATTTAAGTTGTTAGAACTTGTGCCCATTTCCATGGTATCATATTTTGACAATAAAATATGAAACAACAAGAAAAAAAAAAGAAATCTATTGGGTCCTGCGTGTACTTAATATGACCCGATGAGTGCTGGACAACGTTGAATAAGTGGAACATTTACTCGGCCATCCCACGCAATGCATTTGCATAGGAAGGCACGAGCTGGTTATATATTAATGTTGGATATTGTGGTCTCTACCGAAATACATAAAGCTCGCAAGCTCGCCACTTATACTTCGATTTCGCCCACAATGTCCAACTGTATAAAACACTATAATCTCTAAATATTCATCACCACCTCTACTTTCAATTCACATAATATTCATTCGTTTATAAATAGTTAGCTAAAAAAACAAAAAACCAGACAAAGTGTCTCATAAGCCAGTTTTAAAATAAATGTGTAAATCAAAAAGTTACTTATACAACAGTAGTATGTAAAATGTACCAACTGCCTTTTGTCATTCAATAGCATTTACCATACTATATATATATATACATATTCCATAATATTACCATGATATCTATTCATATTCCATAATATGACCATAATATCTATTCATATTGCATAATATACCCATAATATCTATTCATAGTCCATACTATAACCATAATATCTATTCATATGCCATAATATAACCATAATATCTATTCATATGCCATAATATAACCATAATATCTATTCATATTCCATAATATAACCAAAATATCTATTCATATTCCATAATATAACCATAATATCTATTCATATTCCATAATATAACCATAATATCTATTCTTATTCCATAATATAACCATAATATCTATTCATATTCCATAATATAACCAAAATTTCTATTCATATTCCATAATATAACCAAAATATCTATTCATATTCCATAATATAACCATAATATCTATTCTTATTCCATAATATAACCATAATATCTATTCTTATTCCATAATATAACCATAATATCTATTCTTATTCCATAATATAACCATAATATCTATTCTTATTCCATAATATAACCATAATATCTATTCATATTGCATAATATACCCATAATATCTATTCATATTCCATACTATAACCATAATATCTATTCATATGCCATAATATAACCATAATATCTATTCATATGCCATAATATAACCATAATATCTATTCATATTCCATAATATAACCAAAATATCTATTCATATTCCATAATATAACCATAATATCTATTCATATTCCATAATATAACCATAATATCTATTCTTATTCCATAATATAACCATAATATCTATTCTTATTCCATAATATTAGTTTACACATTGCAATGAATACATAGTAATTGTCAATTGTTTCAAGACTGACTTCTAAGGTAACAAGATTATTCACCTTGAATTTAAAAAAAATTAAAACAAAGTCGTCAAACTGTTTGTTTCACGATAAATGCCTTCTGAAAGAAACATGAAACATGATGTATCGGTTTGGTAAGTTGTTTAGGTTTGTCTTATCAAAATCCATTTACTTATGGGTCCGGAAAAGGACTGGTTGCTTCGTGACACGATCTTTATTTACCAAGCTAGCAGGAGAAAGAAAATTGGACAAATTGCTGCAAGATACTTCTCATTTTGCAACTTCAAGTCAATTTGAAGTCCTATACATCAACACACAGCATAAACTCTACATAAATTTTAAACCAACTCTAAATAAAGCTCATAAAATGCAATCATACGACGATAGTTTACAGAGCATGTTTAATAATCACTCATATTTGGCTTAGATTAAGTACTAAGACACAGCAAGTTTATAAGAGTAAATATTAAATTACAAAACAATGGTTCTTTGATAAGACAAACTTAAATTTCCAATTTTAACTCAGCAATAAGTGACATACATAACCTGGTAGCAGTCATTTGAAATGCGAGGTACCGCCTCATTAGAAGCAAATGGTATCATACATAAGTTTTAGAAATTTTGATACAAATATGTTTGATGTGGACTTTGCAGTAGCAGATCGGATTAACATGATTAATAACATGTTGCTTAAATGATGCATATCAGGCAAATTGTGATAAGGTGACGACAGAAATAGGCAATTATGCACCGTTAGAAAAGAAAACAGAGGTTATACAAGCACATAAAACAAAATTGCAAACACGTTTACTATTATAAAAATATACATTAGAAGGGTGACAAATAGCGGTCATGTTACACTAAAGTTCAATTCCATACAAATTTTACGAAAAATTTCCAAATATAACAGGATCTAGTAAAATTGGAGCATGTGTTTTGTTCTTTTGTTAATAAATTTGTATTGTACTACAAATTTAAAAGAAACAGCTTTTTCTGTGTCGCTGTTCCTTTATCTCGAGCTTCGTGTCCTATTATATATTAAAATACATAAAACATCCGGATATAAAAGCATTACATTAAAGAAAGACACTATATATATATATATATATATATATATATATATATATATATATATATATATATATATATATATAAGGCTACAAGAAAGCAGAATACAAATATCTACTGACATGCGCACTACATCTGCGGTTATTTTATCCCTATCACATTGGCTTATGACAACTGTTCTTAGAAAGTACAAACTCCTGGAAACTGGGAAAAACAACAATCAATGAAGCTGAAGCAATAGTCCACTTTGGCATCTGGCATCTCCAGGAGCACTGATGTGAAAACAGACATATAGGACAAAATGCAGAAAACGAAAAGAATCATTTATACCATCGTGGGAGCAGGCCTACATGGAAATAATGGAGTGAATTCTACTGTATCCTACACGTATAATGCACCTTCTCATGCCTAATGAGTTGTCTATGGATTAAAAGTGAGATCTTCACATCGGACCTAGGAATGCCGAAAATAACGAGCAAAAACATTCTGCGTCCGATTGACTTTCTCCCAGAGAGATGTGCCACAGCTGCATTATGTATATTCCAGTTGCAACCCCGTAGATACCCACATAGGGATGAAAACCCTGACACTGTTTGGCAACATCATTAACCAGAATCAGTGGAGATCAAGATTGCTCGGCAGACATCTTGCATTAAAGACTAGGGTAGCAGCAATTGGTTTACCTACATAAGGAAAACCCTACAGAAATACTCCTTCCCTTTGGCCTTTTGCCTAATTGATAACCCGCTGGCAAGCAACGCTGAAAAAGTATGGCTAAGGAAACACTTAACGCCTACTGGTGCAATACATGGGACAATGTACGATGTAAAACTACTCAAATCATAACTCAGATATCTCCAAATCCAAGACAATCCACTGATGCAGGCATAACTCCCTGTGGATGTCGGTCTCAACCAGCCCAAGATTGGTAGCCGAAGCACTCTCAAAGCAAGGGTTCTAACAGACCCCTACACACTTCAAACTAACTGACACAAGTTCAGCCAAAACTCTGTTTCCGCTATATGTCACCTCTGTAAATGTCAAGCCGAAGATATAAAGTACTTTCCTTTCATATGTCCCTCCCTAAAGTGCCAATGCGAAAAATATATCAATAAAATCCTATGGTTTATTCAGTCCTGTAGGACAGGCGCAGCTAATATCCTTAGCAATAACTGTGACCTCATGTTACAGTGTGTGTTAGATTACACTGTCACAACCACCATTGTTTGATCCAAGCACAGACCAAATCCATGAAATAGAATGTTACAGTAGAAGCCTGATTGACCTTCATTGCTTGAGAGCAAGGCTTCTTACCTCTATCAAACATGCCCGTAGCCAAAAGCAAATAACTTTTCAAGATAATGTTCTTGTCACATATTCCAATATTATCCTAGGAAACGACCTTGTACTGCCATCGTCCCATACTAATTGTGTATAGTCATAGGAATAAATATTATCTATTTCTCCCCCCACCCTCTCTCTCTCTCTGTGTGCGTGTGTGTATTTATAATTATATTCCCAAGAAAGGACCTACATGCTCGATTTGTCTGTGTACTTACGGGTATCACTGGAAACGATGGAGATATCACCATCCCCATGTATATTTTTGTGTGTTTTTCTAAGAAAGGATTTACTCAATACCATCATAGTGTATATATTTAAATGCCGTTGGAAAGGACATAGCTGCTACTAGCACTGTGTATATTTATGTGCCCTGTGAAAGGACCTGGTTACTAGCATCCCTGTACTCCAGGAAAGGACCTAGCTGCTGCTTCACTCATGCGTCTGTCTTCTTAGTGGCTAGAAATGTGTTAACTAATTATGTACATATTCATAGATCCCGTGTGTTCATATGAACCTCATCCTGGTAGATTTTAGTAGAAGCGTAAATTGTGAATGCTAACATATTTATTTAATCCAGTTGTGTGGAACCATATTTCTCCATCACCACCACTATACTACATATTATTTTTACCAGACTTCAATACTAGGGTGCTCAGATAAAGTACCGGAAGGAATTACAATCACCGTCATCATAGACACGTTGCATGATGGGATTGAATGGAGGTATAAACTAAGCCACTGTAATTCAGTCGAATCACAAAACGAGAACACATTCCAATTTTAGGGCACTGAAAGCTGAAATAACATGCATGACGTCTATATATTTCCAATATTGTGAAACGCAATGAAAAGAGAAATTCCTGTACCAAATATTGTCATTTTTCCTGCCGAATAAACTCGTAAATATGGAATTTATTATTTGCCCTAATAGTAAACTATCATAATTTGCTCCACCTCAAAAGTATTGCTATTGGACATGGGTTCTAGACGATATTAATTAATGATACAAAACAATCGAAAAGCTATCCTACTACGCTAACTTTATTTTCACTTACAAAAACAAAAAAAGAAAAACACCAAAAAAAATAGTACTGAACAATGTCGAGCTAAAATTTCAAGGTCATATATAAATATGAAATAATCCATAGTGTCCGGCTTAGTACAGGCGAAACACGGTCATTTACAAATTGAACATGTTTTGTTAACCTACATGCGCTCATTTCGATAAATATATTTAATATAAGGCATCTCAAACAATAATCAGGATAGATTTTGGTAGGAGGTTGAAAGTAATTTAGATTTATATCTATCGCTACAGTCAGGCCTTTGTTGTGAACTGCCATCGCTGTCAAGCTACTCCACTATGTTTTCATCGGTGATGTCATTATGCAGGAGGGCTGGCTATTTGATCGCCAGCTAATCCTCCAGTGTACGTGTATTGATATTTAAACACATCTGTACGGCTCATGTTCCTGAATCCGAAATTGTTGGAATTTTGTCAGTTACTATACATCAATAATCACTCGTTATTCGGGTTTATATTTCTTTAGGATGTGTTTCTGAGGGAACTGGTCTAACTCTGAAATAGACACTGATTCTACGAAATAATTCGATTGTTAACGATACGTGTCAGTAAAGAAGCAGATGTTCTGTTGTTTCGTTTTAATATTTAAATGCCATTTCAAACAAACGGGAAATCTGTGAAATAGGGCAAAGTTAGCTAGTACTGAACATCGGCAAGAAGATTGCTCTTTGAGAGCAAGTGAGGAAGTTGTGCATTTAAGACTTGTGAATAATTTTATCCAATTGATTTCTGGTCTTTGTATAAAGAATTAACTGTAATAAAAGATGTTTCTTTACATTTTGATAGCTTGGTCGGCAATAGTCATCCTGAACTCTGTTTTATTGTTTTTGATATATCATTATTCCTATACAGGCTCATGGGAAAGTGTCTATTACTACGACCTAAGTGACTACCATATATTTCAGCTGATATGTAGTTGCTTGCTTCATTCCCATAAACTCGCATGTGCCTTTGCACAATCCATGATCAGGTCTATGTATATACTATTTTAACAAACTGATATAACACTTGATTTATCTACGTACTGCGTGGAATAAGACAGATGGGATATATCTGCATACTGTGTGGAAAAAGACAGATCTAAGATAATCATGCCAAATACTGGTACGTGCAATTTCAGCGAGTATGTGCAGTTCTCGAATATTAAAGATCATCCTGACCTGGGCATGGCATGACATTTCTTTGAAAATTGACTGTTGTAATATAAAATTTGTGGAGAACAATGTCGAGGTAAAAGTTCAAGGTCATATAACAATATGAATTAGTCCATACTAAAATATCAATGGCGATTTGTTTTCTCCCACGGAGTCATTTTGTCATACATTCTTTTTTAACTATTGCCCTCGGACCCTCGGTTTGCAACTGAAGCGCTTAAGCAACGTGCATATCTCAGAAGAAGTCTAGAGTTAGAGCTGCATTTTTTTTTCTTTAATTTCAAGAGTCTTTTAAAAGGAAACAAAAATGTATGACATCGGATTTTTTGTCACTAAGGTATTCCTAAATGTACCATGACGTAAAGAAAAATATTACACTGAATCGAGTATAGAATATCAGTGCAAACACTTATGTAATTTCCATGCATATCGAATAAATACATTGAGTGTTGTAAGCAAAAGAAGTTGTTATTGTTAGAAATGTAACTGTAAAGATACGGAATGATTCACTTCGTATCCAGGGCACGAATTATGAAGTTTCCTTTCTGAAACACAGAATTACAGAGATGTCGTTGGGTATCAAACATTAAATGCATATTTTCAATTCAAAAACAAATCAAGATATATCTACAACCATTTAAAATCAAAGAGAAATCTTAAAAAAAATATATCAGATTCGAGTATCGTATAAATTTAGGAGATTCATTCTTTGAAATGACAAATACTGCACTAAATGCAATTGGGGCATGTAGAAAATCACCTAGAATGCTAAAGAAATTTTTACAGAATTTTGTAAAGCTTAAATTAAATATAAGATTAATAGACTCGTGCAACCCCCCCCCCCTCCCGCCCCCCTAAATCGTACATACCGAGATGATTTAAATTTCCAGTCTTCACCCTGGTGTCCAACACAAGTTGTTGCTAACATTCCGGTCTTATAGGCTTCAATGAAGACGTCACATGCTACTTTTGTTTCTACATTCTATACATTTGTAACTAATTATAACTTTCTGTCCACAGGAGGAACAGCGGTCAGTACGACGCTGTTAGTTTGCACTGGTTTACTTTGTTTTTCAATCACAACAAACTTCAAATTCATCCCCGCCAGAGATGGAACTGTCCTGATATGATTGAACATTATATGGTATCACATCATTACACTCAAAGCCTAAATTTTGGGTTCAAAGTCGTACCAATACCATTGCCTTTCCTGGATTCTCTTTGTAAACAAAGGTAGCGGGGCCCATATGAGCTCAAAAGTTCTTAGTCTACCACAAAATTCATACGATTTCTGGCAATATTACTCAGCAATGACATTGCTTGAAATACATTGCCAAAATAAAGAAACTGCAAATTTCCCGTAAAGCAAACTCTAAACAAATAAAATCGAATCAGCCAGGTATTCAACAATATTCAAATACCGTTGCGACAGTATTTTTTGTTGTTGTAACGGAATAAGTATCTCGTTACAACGGTATATGGATACCTTTACAACAAACATAATTACCGTTGCAAGGACACTATTGTTAAAGTTGCAGCAGTAAATTTTGTCGTTGCAACAGCTGTATGTGCAGTACTTTAGTTTAAGTTTGAAGATTTGCTTATAGCTTTTAGCTGCCATCAGTAAGTATATCTTATATTGCTTGCTTTTAGCTTCAGCTATACCTTCTCAGCAACATAATTAAATTGGTTTGTTTGCATATATGTATGTATGTATGTATGTATGTATGTATGTATGTATGTATGTATGTATGTATGTATGTATGTATGTATGTATGTATGTATGTGTGTATGCGTATGTATATATCTTTGTATGTGTGCTTGTTTGTTAAACTTAATTGTTATTTCATTGCTTATTTTAGTAAAATAGCTACAATGAGCTAATGTTTCTTATTATGTAAATGCAAATCTACTCTAAATAAAATCGTTCTATTGTCTATTGTCTAAAAAATTAGAATATCTGGCCAAAAGGAAGACAAAGTAATTATTTTTATTCCCTTCAGCAAACATTTTCAAAAGGCAATATATATAGATATAAATGTTCGCTTGCAATAGTCCAAATAGTCTTACGCAAGCAAATAAATACAAGAATGGTTTTATAAAAAAGAATTTAGAATTAATATGTGACTTACAGATGGAGAGACTCACATAAATTAAACTTTGTCCGAGATATATCGATTTTAAAACTGTCAGAAGTTGATTTTTAGAGATACAGTGAAATATGGTAGAGTGTAGTAACTGTCTAAACCCAAGCTTAGCTGCCTGAGGCAATATGAAAGTCAAAATGGATCAATTAGCATGTAAGAATTTTTGAGCCGCAAGCAGTAAATCATTGATCTCAAATAACTATATTTTCAACATTAATTTTGCTTTATTTGTGCTAGGACTCGTTGATTACATATACATTAAAGAAAGAAATCAACCCAAATTTTCAATTTCGAGCCAATCATGGGCTCTTTATTTCGCCGCCTATGTGAATAACATTTTTTATTGTCTGTCGCGTTGGACAAAAACTTTGGCAAAAAAAGTTCAAATTCAGTGTTGTCCTATGTTCGGTTGAAATTGCCATGTAGCTTTTTAACTAGTAGATAGCGGATTTTCTTAATATATTGTTGAATCCACCGCACGAATATGAAACTCAGAAAAGTTACGTGTAAATGGGGAAGACTATTCATAATGTAGGGGCGGATCCAGAAATATTGTTTTGTGTCGTTTAGGGGAGCGTAACTAAGTAGGCGAGGGGTCTGTGGTACGAAGCCTCCTCAGGTTTCTGCAATTAAACTGTTTTCAATGCATAACTGTAACCATCGAACTGTAAATAAAAACTTACTTTAGAAAACGTTCCATGTTCTTCGAGCTCAATTTTTTATTTTTTATTTTTTCGGGGGGAGGGGCGTGCTTTACGCTCTCCTCCTTTTTGAATTCGTCCCTGGGATCCCTTAATACAATTGATCTAAAGACATCGGTGCTATTTATTGCCTTTTTTGGTTACATGTCCTTGGCATCCATCCATGCATCCAAACATACATACATATATACATTTGACACCTCATAATAAAGTCTTCTAATGGTGTAGAAAACAAAACTTCCCCTCACTTCATGGTGATGCAGAAACATTCATACACCCTCTCCTTTTTCAAGTTGTGGACTAGTCTCTTTCAGATCATGAAATGTCCACCGTTATCACCAATATACTATTTCTTCTTTTCTTCCTATAAAACTCCCAATAATATGTAAAGTAATCATTGATGAAATCAAAACTGCGGTACAATTAAAATAAAAATAATGAAAGTATTTGTTTTGTTTTTTAAATGCCATCGTAATAATTAAATCAATATCAAGAAGAGAAACACCCACATTTATTCTCAAATTTCAACTAGATTTGAAAACTCTTGAAATTTTGTATTCAGGCGTCCTGTCCATCGCGCCTTGAACAATGTCAGGCTTGAAGAACACTTTTTTGTTCGACATTTTCCAGTGGCACAATTTGAATATATATTAAGACAGGAGTCTTTTTGTTGCACTTTTTCCAATGGCAATATTGATTTAAATATATATATATTTGGACAGGAGTCTTTTTGTTGCACTTTTTCCAATGGCACTATTCATTTAAATATATATTGGGACGGGAGTATTCAATCATAGACTGCAATTCAATGGTATCTCAGGCGCCGGTGTGAATTTATTTATTTTTTTTTTTATTTTAAAAAAAAGTATATCATGAACGTAAAATCGAACTGCAAAAAGTCCTCAGTTTGACCTAATATGTAGTGCTTTGTTCATGTATTCATCTTTATATTCGCCTAGAAATTAGGATCTCTATTTTTATGAAGTTGCCATTTTTTATGCGAACCCGAAATTCAAGAATGATCGCTCACAAAATAACAACCCTTTAACATTGAATTGTGAAGAAATCCCGAAAATCCATCCTCTGTATGTGCTCCTGACCACATATTGTCCAAGTCATGAACTTTATTGGTTCAGTCTATTAAGTGGAATACAACAGATACTTTATTCCAAATTATCCAGTGTTTACGTTATCGAGAAGTACTACAATTTTGGACAAACTCAGGGGTAGTCACTTGCGATATGTAATGTCTTTGAATGCTGACCCGATCCGCAAAGTTAAATGCTCGTATAATGTAAACTTTGATGTATACGGTAGACTGCTATGTGCCAAGGCAATTACTTTCTGAATTTACAGAAATGCCTTCTCCCCGTACAACATATAAACAATCCAGTATCTGACGGCATTTTTACAATGAAGAAAAAGTCAATTCATCTTCGATTGATCGCAAGTTACCATAATTATCTCCCTTAAATAGCCATTCTTTGAGCCAGTTGTAATGGAAATTCAAAGTTCATACAGACGCCAATTTCCAGAAAATTAGTTCTGTTCTCTATAATCTGGCAAGTTTATATGCTGTGGTGTAATGTAAGTATATGTTGTATCTAGGTTTATATGTTGTGCTGTAATAGAAGTATCTGTTTTATCTAGGTTTATTCCAGCCACCATCAAACGGGCTCTACCGCAGACTAGATCTTTATTTTATTATGAAATCAAATTAACAATATAAAGTTGCGTAATGGCTTATTTTAATTTAAATGAAATTAAACTGCCTTTAAGCATGTTTATCTCGACATGATATTTATGAGAAGAAAAGAAAAAGCTTTCGAATATTGCAAAAAGGAACGTGAACCCTGCTGTGTTGAAACTGCCATGAGATTCCTCTTCAACGCTGCTATGATAGCCCTGTGCTCCAAAAGCGCGAAGGAATTCGGCAAAGCCCTTTTTGTGTACATCATTCCATTCACATTTTCTGTTTAAATGTCCCTTTGTGAGCAAGTGAGAGAATTGCATAAAGATAACAAGAAACATAATTAAATTACTTTCATAGATTTTTTAAAAATATCTTTACATATTTCGTTTACCCTCACAGATTCAAGTAGAGACGTCTTTCTTAAATTCTCTTGTTTTCTTTTTAACAATAAATCGTCCCTTGCGACGTCATACTAAAGATATATTACCTGATGTTTACAATGCGTCTTGCTGTTAATTGGTTGTTGGGTATGTATTTGGGTAGCAGAAAAGAACTTCAATAGTATCTTAATACCTGACCTGTATGAAACCACAGAATATAATATATCAGACAAAGTGATTACAAGTATATGTAGTCATAGTTATAGACAGATAAACACTGGAAATATCCTCTGCACCTAATAGTCATCCTTATCTATCAGCAACATATCACAATTCATTGTCTTTTAAATTTTGTATATATATATATATATATATATATATATATATATATATATATATATATATATATATATATATTCTTATGTATGATGTTTATATAATATTATAGATAATTTAGAAAATTATAAATGTTTCTTGAATTTAATAGTTGCTTAAATCTTAATGTTGTTTATCAGAAGAAAAAGAAAAAAAAAACATGTTTAACTAGTGTCCTTGAATTAGGTTGTTTACTTCAGATTTGAGCTAAAGGATAGTTTTGATAAACAAAATGTTTACCAAATTTGAGGTCAAGGTTGATTTTGTTTACAGATAAAACTGGAAATACCTTAGGAGTTACCTGTCAATGGTCACATGTACATTTATTATTCTAGAATATTCTGTCATGTGACCAATCTTTATATGTACCATATTTAGTGGACAGTTTTTCAGTTTCGACATTACTATCAGTCTTGTAAAGAGCTATCACAGTTGTGGAAAGTCATTCCAAATTCTGAGAGGAATTATTTAAATATTCCTTGGATTATAGCAGTGCTCATAAACTTTTGGATTTTGGATTTTTAATTGATGATTTTGTAATTTATGTAAACTTATTCAGAGATATTTTGGAATACTTCATTTTGACATCAGCACATTAAAGACTACTAGTACATCAGGACTTTGAAGACCATTGGCACATCATAACATTCAAGGATACAGCCGCAGATACGGAATATTCTATATTTAGGACTTGTGATTAGAACACTAATTCTTATTGGATTATTTGGATTTTAATACACATTACTGTAAGTGTCTTTGATTTTTTCCTTTTAATTATCTAGAATTAAATTGCTTGTTGATATTTACTTGATTTGTTGGTTTCACTTTCTTTCTGTTACATTTTTCTAGACCATAGAGTCGTAACAATATATATATATATGTGTGTGTGCGTGCGTTTGTGTGTGTGTCTATAATAGAGGAAGGAAATAAACATGTCTTTGATGTATTTAAGACACGAGTAATTGGCGTGCTCGTAGTGATATGATGAACAAATTATTTAATTAATTAATTTCATGACGCGTATTAATCTAAAAGTACGTAAAACACACGAGAAACACGTTAAAAAATAAAGATGATTTTTCAAGCAACATCGTCAATTCTCGATAGAATTGTTTACTGATATTACGCAATATGATTTCCTTATGTGCAGAATAAGTGCGGAGCCATAACTTCACAGGATTTTGTACGACCGACTCAGAAAAGAACCAACTCCTCAGGAAAAATCGCAGCCAGTGGCAACAAAAAAATCTCAGAAAACTAGGGTGATTCTATGTGACGAATAATATTATGTTTATCTCCAGTCTAGTAGTTTGTATTTATATACGGTTTGGCTACTACAGAACTCTATTCTTGTGATGGAAAATCTCTTGCTGTGATTATTTTTCTCAGTTGTACCCTCGGCCGAGGGTGGCAGCTGTCAGTCAACTATCACATAACAGAGATTCCAAAGGACCGGTAACCAATTCGATCGCCATCTTGGTGTTAATCGTTGTATAATCGGTTGACCAGACAAAATCTTGCCAAACCGAGTAGAATCATTTCATAAATTTTCATTAAATTGTCAAAATATACTTTTGAATCTTGTTTTAATCACCAGGAAATTTTCCTAAACGACAAACTCCGGTTTGACAAAAAAAGATATGCAAATGAGTAGGCGGATCATTTCTTTTCCCCTATCTTCGAAACCTGAAAGAATTGACAACGCCAATATATATATATATATATATATATATATATATATATATATATATATATATATATATATATATATATATATATATATATATAATTTCTCTAGTCCAGATAATACTTTACATCTTGTAGAAAGTTATTTGTAGGTAATTTCACTAGTCCAGACAAGATGTTACATCTTATAAAAGTTACTTGTAGGAAGCAATGTACTAACATTGACATAACAGTGAGCACATTCGAGAATATATACAAGGGAGATCCACATGGATCAATACTGAGGCCAGTTTTGCTTAATATATTTTTGCATGGTGTTTACCTTTCTGTAACATATTATGGTCTTTATAAGTATGCAGGTGACAATACCTGTGCTGATTATAATATTGAACATTTGGTCAAAGCACGAGATACAGATAGTATAGCTCTTACTGAATGGTTCATAAATAACCAAATGAAGCCAAATCTGGAGAAGTTTTTAATGCCTTAGTTATTGGATCCAAAATACATAATCAAGAGCTTTCTTTTGACTGACAAGAAATTACCATAAAATGTGAAACGTTATGTTAAACTCTTACGAATTACAGTGGATTTTCAACTCAGATTTAAGACTTATATATCGAGACTATGTAAGTGAGCCGTAGAACAACTTAATGTTTTAATATGAATAAGCAGGTACCTAACTAGACTAGGAAAGCTCACAATTTACTGTTCACTGATTATGTCAGACTTTAACTATTCTCCTTTAGTATGGTATATTTGTGTTGAGATTAATATGCAGAAAAGTTAGCAAATCCAGAAAAAAATCTATTAGATTTATTTAAGATGAATATACAAGTTCATATGAAGATCAGCTAGCAAGATCAAATTTACGCCCTCTAAAGGTTGAGGTGAATCGCACACAAGGATTTTAAAATTCTAAAATTAAGATTATAAATAGGACATCTACATTTTATTTACCTGATCTGACACATGTGAGGCAAAATTCTTACTCCTTTAAATATAGAAATACAGTAGAACTTCCAAGGGTGAGAACATCAAGTTATGGTATTGATTCTTTTGTTACAAACTGAGGAACTCACTTCCTAACAGTTTCAGGGAAGAAATGCCTCCAAGTCAATTTCATAGCTTAATAAGTAGTTGGAATGGTCCATCCAAAACTTGCTGTGTATGCTCATCGTTGCTTGTGCTCTCCGTTTTAATTATAGCATGTTCCCTGATTAAAGTAAATTGTATTATGTTATATGTATGCTATAGTATGCTTTCTGCTTCTAGTAGATTTATGCTATATCAATGATATACCATCTTAACAACACTTCTAGGTTTCAATGATATACCATCTTCATAAGACTTCGATATTAAAAACTATGATAATCCTTCTTCATCTAATTATAAGTTATGCTTTTTTGCATATCAATAAATATGCTCTAAAAGATTTTGTACCAGGTAAATTTTAAATATCCGCATATATATGCATGCCGCAATATTACTCATTATGATACAGTTGAGATATGTTATATGTTATGTATGTAATTTATCTCATCATTCCAGAACTATATAGTTGTAGTTGGTATTGCTGTCAATGCTATGTTTATTATGATTTTATGTAAGTAACGTAATTTGTCAATTTGTACTGTTGCGTTGTTCTTAATATTGTATGCGTGTAATATGTCTGTATGCATGGTTTGTATATAATGCATGTGTTATCTATATGTATTATAAGAATGTCGGTATGAATGCTCAGCAGAGTTTATATTATGGTTGTGAAAGTTTTACTTGAATAGACTTAACTTGGCCTATTAATTAGTTACTAGAAAACCCTCATGTATGATGGAAAATAGCCCTGGAATAGACCCAATGATAAATTCTTACATCTCAGTTGTTTAAAGATGGCTTTTCTGAACCACTACTGATTTAAACCGGTTTTTATCAGAATGAACCAGCGTCGATTTTTTAAAATACTTTTTGGCAGTGACTGGGTGTCAACCAGCCCTTAGTAGGGTTTATTTCTCAATGAAATTGTTCAAAATGCCTAAATAAAATGCTTGTTTTATCGTGTTTTGCACGAATTTCTTTCGTCCCCGAACGAGCACTACCATAACCAGTTTAAGCTGGTTGTTTCCGAATTCACCATTGGCGTTGTTCCTTCTGAACACCTCAACTTCAGAGACGATGCTCCCCCATTAATTCAGAATAAATTTTACAAAAATGTCCGTGTGAAAATTATATTTAGGACATGACAGGAGTACAAAACAAAACAAAAGTTGAACAACAATCAAATGTTTTCTTTTTTTAATTTGTCTGTACTTAAATCTCAAAGGATGTCCGTGCAGGATTTTCTGTGTACCACAGTTACACATTACCTTGCTTCCAAAGTCGCACATTCTGTGTAAAAAATTTACATTGAAAAAGACAAAATTATAAACAGATACAAATTCATAATTTTTATAGTGGTGACTTGTTCGTTTCTATGCATCGGTATATGTATTTCATTAATCCTTTGTAATACCTCTCATTAATTGTCTCTTTAGGTTTTTCCGTATGATTCAATGTAATTTTAACTTTCTCGAAAATACTTTGCTTGTTGAGTTCTAATTCATCCTCGAATTTCTCAATGTCATCAAATTAATCTTCAATTCATCACCTAAATCTTCTCACTCATGCTTGTAAAATGATGCTTGGTTTGACATTAATGAGTACGTATTTAGTTAGTGTGCCTGCTGTAGCCGTTATTTATTCAGTTGATTCTTTTTTGGTATTTTCCTTCAGCATGTGAAACAAGTTGTTAAGATCAGTGTCTTTTACCAGTTGATCTAAAAGATAAAGCATGACTGCACCATTGTCTCTGACAAGATCATACTTTGCATGCGTGTTTTCTCCAGGATTACATACATGGCCCCTTGTATTAATATACATTGTTTTGTTTTCGATTTCTGCAAACAATTTCATTTCAATTTTCAGGAGTGTTTGCTGAAAATGTTGGATACGTCGAAGTGTCTGAGTCGCTGACATTCTGTATCCTCGCTAATCCTCTGCTCTACTGTTGTCGCTCCACGAGAAGAGTTGTCCAATCTGGACAATACCGCTGCATACCGTTTTCATTTGTGTTGTCGTTGTCGAGATGCATCTGTGGTACTACACCTTTTAGCTTCTCATTAGTAATATTTACCTTTATCGAATAAACGTTGTTTCTCTTTTGTCTTTTGCTTTATTTCTTGAACCTGTTTAATGTCGAAAACTTAGCATAGATAATATTTCCTGTAATGTGAATTTTACTGGCTTCGCCATTTTGCTCGCTTTTTGATTCTGCTTCCGAGATACTACGTATTTGTTTAGTTTGTTAATGTTAGAATATCTTATTGGTGAATTCATTGGATACTCCCTATTTAGTTTTATAATCTGTTGTCCTATAAACATTTCCTTTTTGACAAACATTCTTTATATTTATTTTCTTCTCACAAATTTTCAAACGCATCCATTATCAATTATAATTAAACAAATTTTGACAGGTCATTTACAATTTTTATTGTTTTCATTTCATTGTTGCAAACATCTCTAAATACAATTTTGATTAATATTTATTTCCCACAAAATATTTGCATAATTAAGTTTTACTCCTGCATACAATAAATATATGGTAAAGTTTCAACCTTGTTTACTAGACATCTCTTGTCGTCAAAAGAGCTCGTTGATAACCGAGTTATTTCTACATTATAAAACTCGTCTGGTAAGTTCTAATTCTACATTATAAAGCTCGTGTGGTAAGTTCTAATTCTACATTATAAAGCTCGTGTGGTAAGTTCTAATTCTACATTATAAAGCTCGTGTGGTAAGTTCTATTTCTACATTATAAAGCTCGTGTGGTAAGTTCTATTTCTACATTATAAAGCTCGTGTGGTAAGTTCTAATGATTTAAAAATAAGCGTATCTCTCTTAAAATTTAAACAAGCAAGTTTTGTGAGCATAAAACTTTAAATCACTAACGGCGGTCTTTTTACAACCTTTCAAATTTTTCCATATGTTTTTGCCTATTACTGAACACTTTCTAATTCAAGAAAAGGAGTATATCCTTACTGTTTATAGCAGGGGTGTCTAACTCATATGCTATGGCGGGCCAGATTTGATATAAATAATAATAATATATAAAATTAGTCTGAAGGGCCGTATGTTTGACACCCCTGGTTTATAAGATATTACAATGTATCAAATTAACATAACATTTACTTCATGCTGTCATAACAATCTTTAGTTATTATCCACAAAACAAGTGTATCTGTTTCACTGTATATCAAATATCATGTTGTTCATGTACTTAGACTTTCACACATCATAATAGAATCTATACATTTAAAGCTTACTTACTTACAGCCTAGTGAAACGGATATATATATATATATATATATATATATATATATATATATATATATATATATATATATATATATATATCGATTTGCTCAGTACAACTGTCTGGGATAAATTTTTACTAAAGCGATGTTTTCACTGACGCATGCTACTATTTTAACATCTGAGTTTCTTTCTAATTTTGCGAATAATTTAAAACACTTGGCAACTCGGACTTCAGTTCATTTCGTGATGGTTCCATTGTTTTTCCGAATACAAGCGTTTTCAACGAGTGATTCTCGCGAGTGCTCGGTCTCTAATCTACTGACTCCCTTCATGTTTTAAAATACATCAATTAAAAAACCCAAATGTCTATTTTCCAGAAATCTCAATTAACCTTATCCCTCAATAGTCACATGCTAAACATTCAAAAGGATTGAAGAGTTAGCATATTAAAGCGACTTTTATTGCATATGTGACACATTTATGTGGTGTTCAATATTTTTTTAAAGGTGGAAGTCACCGGTATATTGGGTCTCGTTGGATTTTAATGTTTATTCCATGGCAATCAACTTCTTCATTAGGTTTGTCTTAGACCACTGGCTTGCCAGGTTTCAGTTATTTAAAATCGATCATGTCAAATAACTTTTATATCAAAAATGGAATTGACTTCTTCTGATCGGTCTTTATTAGCTTGAATGGTCTGGTTCTGACTTAAATACTTTGTACTCATTCTAAACTGTCTCCCGTAGCAAAGAAAATGTAAACACACTAAGCATAAAGTGAACATCCCTTGTCTGATATGATTCACTGGTATCATAGATACAATCGTAAGAGACGCTAGTTCAAATGGACACTATTAAGGTAATCGGATTAAAATCGAAATCTCCTTATCAATAAGAAGATCTAGTAGGCACCGACAGGGGGTCATGTTCTGTTGATCTTTTTGTTTCACCAATCAAATTTAACTTTCATATTGTTGAAAGCGAAAAGCACCATTAGGAACATATGGTTGCTTGCGAGAACTCTCCCTAACATAAAAATGCAGGAGTTTATCTGATAGACTACTAAAAATAGGTTGACAGGTTGTGGATGGATGTCACTACAAGACTGTTTCAGTGGTTCGTCTGTTTCAGCTTGTGTGTGTGTGTGTGTGTGTGTGTGGATGTTCATTTGTTTTCTGAATTTGATATGGGTCTTTATGTGAAATCCTCTGATACAGGCATATTTTATATACTGAAGTCACATTAAGATCTATTACATATGGATAGTTATATAAAAATATTTTCACACAACAGTAGAGTTTTAGGCAATTCTAAGAACAAGAAAGATTTTTCTTTTACTATGAAGGAAAAAAATACAATATAATCTGTCTATAAGGTATTCCTATACCTAATGACCAAGAGTTACATGTTAAAGCTGAACGGGGAGTAAATGCTATTTTTGTTTCATATAAGGATGATAGTTGGGGGTGGCTCTTTTATTTAATAATACTTAAGATTATAAGATAAATCGATACCAAATACATAAAATGAGAAATTACTTGAATGTTGACATTACAATTGAGATAAAATGGGAAATTATTTGAATGTTGACCTTACAAATTAGATAAAGTAGGAACTTATTTAAATGTACACCTTACAATGCAAGCGACAAAAATATAACATTAATGAATATATATGGGTCAAATAATGACGAGCCAGTGTTATTAAAATTTTAAAAATATTACGGTTTTTGAGAATGATTTTATTATTTAATGTGGTGACTGGAATTTACTATTGGAAAAGGAAATTGATTTAAAACATTATCAAAATATGAATAATCCCAACGCTCCGAAACTATAATTGAAAATTTCGAGTTATTTGATATCTGGAGACTCTTAAAATAAAACAAAAAAGAGTTTATGTGGCATAGAAAAATTCTCAATAACAAGCTCGTTTAGATTTGTATTTGATTCCAAATTATCTTTTTCGTTATGTTAAACGTAGTTATACTGTGCTAGGTTATACCTCTGACCATTTAGGAATAATTATAGAAATGAAATTTTAAGAGGGAGAAGCTATTGGAAGATGAATGTATAACGTATGTTATAATGCACTCTCGACTTTATAAGTATATATTTTCCAATTGTTATGAATTGACAGAGTTTTCAGCAATGTGATTGCTTATAAACGGTCACGTGATACTGATCGGGAATTTTTTACACATCGGTCAATCCTGGGAAATACGTTTGGTTCTCAGTCAGTTTTCATGTCATTTTTTGTGAATCTTTATCTATACCAACGCCTTACACGATAACAATAACAACAAGAAGCCCCACCACATCCCCGTGATTTCCGATCAAATTTTGCAACCCCAGATTAAAATCGCCGATTAGAACTTCAAACAATGTAATCGGACAGTTCTTCCTGCATTCCAACACTCACCCCTTGGGCCAAACAAAGCATATGTCAGGCTTTCCAAGCCACTCGTCATTCATAAATTATTGAATTTAACTTCGACAATATGTTCCACCAGCTGTTATTAAAGGTCAGGGTCATATGACGAGCAGGGATTTCACTAAAAGTGGACACGATTTTGGTTTTGAAAGATCGAAATATGTAGAGAGCAAGAACAACGAATGCTAAAACAACACGTGCCATACGCAAGCTTAATGTTGAAAACAAAAAGCATTAGCCTGTTTTTTTTTTATTTAAAAAATCATACCGAGTGACAACAGTTCCTCAGATCACTGCCATGACCCGTTCTGACACTCTGCCGTATAATACTATATAAGTCTGCCGTATAATACTATATAAGAGTCAAAGACCCTTGGTTAGCGAAGAGGGGTCAAGGTATTCTGGCGCAGTATGAAGAGGCTAATGAAGGAAAACTACGAGCTACCTAAAATCGAATGCTTTGTTGATGAAATACGCTGATTTGATGATAGAAAGGAAGAAAGTTGGAATTATAAGGATTAATTAATCTTGTCTGGGTATTTATCGAAGTGTAAATTGTTACCTATTCACTCACAAAATCAACATAAAGTCCTTCGGACTTCATTTACTTTGTGAGTGATTAGATAAAATTTACACATCGATAAATATCCAACCATGATCATTTAATCCTATATTAGATTCATTTTTATTAAAATTTACCTTAATCTGTTGGAAAAAGTCAATTTGGAGGGAGCTCTGACAGCATATATACTGTTTTTGATAACTTAACGCATGTATCGTTATATAATAACATTAAAGCTATAACTTTGCTTATTATTTTTCTCTTCCATTTATGAGGACTTAACAAACAGTAGACTAATATACTATTCCTATTGAGTCTTGACCAGTATAGTAATATACTAATATATACTTTACTTAGTATACTACATTCATACCTAGTGTGTCAGCTCTGTATTTTTTGTATCTATACTCATACTTTCTTACACTTAGTTTATATGTATATCGTCAAGTAAAATATTACTCACTCCATCCCCTCTGCCACCCCACTACATTTGTAACTTTCTTTTTACCATGAAAGCTACCGTTTCGAAGTAAAACTTATCTTTTATGGAAATAATCTGATATGTGTCTTATTACTTAACATTAATTCACCATCCACTTGGCTGGAAGATTAACAGTCTGACCATGTACCCCTCTTCTACTCAGCTTTTGTTGTCTCTTGTTTTAGGTACGGGTTAAATTATTCGCATGATTAACAGGACCGTACTCAGATATTGTTGTCTCTTGTTTTAGGTACGGATTAAACTGTTCCCATGATTAACAGGACGGTACTCAGCTTGTTTTGTCTCTTGTTTTAGGTACCGGTTAAATTATTCGCATGATTAACAGGACAGTACCGTGCCGTAGCTATGGTCTTAAGAACATTGTATACGATGATCTGATTTTCTCTAGCCTTTTGAAGTTAAATGAGACATTATTATAATGGTATAATATTGTGAAAGACCCTGACGATGCAAATAATTTACTTCTCTTCCCTTCTCTTATTCTCATTATTGTTTTTCTCTTAATTTCTTACTGCAAATTAGTAAGTATTAATTAGTCTTTATATCTGTAATTTTATGTGATAAGTTAATTTATTCTTATTTGTTGTGATCATTGTTTATTATATGAATATAATTGTAAATTATGCACATTGGGAAGGGTATTTATAAAGGCATTGCCTGTTGCCCGATCCCGACCGAAATATGTAACAAATGAAACCAGAGAATTCTTAAATTCAATATATCTGATCAATTTATTTTATAGACTTTATTATTTATAGAATAAACAATATATAAGAAAATAAAGGAAAGTTCTATATGAAAAGAACCTAAAACAAGACATTTAACATTTTAAAAATGAAGTATATATAAAGATTACATAGCATAAATAGTGAAAAAAAAACACAAAACCTAGAGAATTTAAAATAACTATTACAATCAATAAGAAATAGGAATATTCAAGGGCTGATGCTAAGGTCAAAAGGAAGATACTTGGATATGGGCGAAAAGCAAAATTAATACTTCTTTAATTTAGAAATTAGGAATTATAATAATAAAATCAAGTCAAACATGATAGATGAATCGAAAATGAATATATAGGTACGAATGATATTTATAGAACAACAAAAGTTATTATAATACGTCGTATGAGAAAAATAGTGTTTTAGAAGAGAAGGAACTTGAAGATCAATTAGGACTAAATGAATGCAAACTCATTAATAATACATCACAACGTGTGGAAGGTAAAATACTTATAAAAAATTAGAAAAGATAGCTAAAGATATGCATAATGATACAAGTTCAGATCGAGATGGATTGACGATAAAGTTCTGATCTAGATGGATTGACGGTAAAGTTTTTTTTAACATTATTTTGGAAAGATTTAACGATATTTATACTGAGATCAATAAATTATGTATTTCATCATCGTCATTATCAATTGTTTTTAAAACAAGGTATTATAAGGATATATTTTTCACATGTGAAAATATAGGAATTTTAAAAAATATGAAAATTATTTCGCCAATAATTTTCTTTATTTCACACTTAAGTATATAATAAAAGGTATTATATAAAATGCATACCCCCTCAAAAAAAAAATAATAATACAAAAGAGACGTTTTGAAGAATTTGCGGCCAGTATCATTACTAAATGTAATTAATAACATGGCTTTATGTTGCAAAGCAAATAGAATAAAAAGTGTCTTGGATGAAGTACGGATTTATTCCAAGAAAATTTATCGGGGAAAATGTTAGAATTCAATCTAACAAATATTCAATTTAATTTTAATTACAAGCGGCTTTCTTCCCGCTTCTCCGTAGAGCGTGCATATTGGACTTTTTTGTTGTATATTTTAATATCCATCTAAAATAATATATATGAACTCTCTCAGTAATATAAATTTTCTCGAAACACCACACTTCACAAACGTACAATAAAATGGGTACAATAGTACAATCGAACCGTTTCTGTTGACAGTTAATTGGAATATCTAACTTGGTATGCGTAATCATGTAACACTTCTAGCCGCTGACCCATATACATAAAATTATATTTTTTTTCTTATAATTCTTTCCAATTATCAATACCGTCTGTACTCGTTTATAAGGCTATTCCAACTGCAGACAACATAGACCCTGATCTGCCATCGCATAATGAGCCGGCATATAAGGGTCTAAATTGTTTGTTCTACTTATTACTTCTAACAAGCTGCATAGACCCAGATCTGTAGGCGCATTATGTGATGGCAGATCTGGGTCTGTGCAGTTTGTGGTTGGACTCGACTTGTAAGCGAGTACAGACGGTACTTTAGTTTTCTAATAACTTTAAATTTCCATGTGTTACAGTAATCACTAAATGTATCTATCATAAACTGTAAAACATTTTAACTATTTGCAAGAGAGACAATCTCATCAAAGTAAACAATCACTAACAATTTTAATAGCGGTTACCGGTGATTGTTTCATCAACTTTTTGCAGATCAATGCGATCACACTGTTTAGTTTGAAAATAATTTTCGAGTTCGTTTAGATATAATGCGAAAAGTAATGGAGATGAGTTTTTTCCTCGACAAACTACTGGCATGTACAGGAAGAAGCTTGAAATAGTTTCGTTTACATTTACACAGGATTTTGTATCATTGTACATATTCACAACATTCAATATTTTTCTTGGTATCCCATTTTCTACCATCTTTTAACAAAATCCAGTTCGCCACACATTTACTTAAAGTTTTCTGAAAATCAACAAATTAACAGTACAATTTTTTCTTCGTATTTTTCTTATACTCAATGAAATAATATATATATATATATATATATATATATATATATATATATATATATATATATATATATATATATATATATATATATATATATGATCTGTAGTTGAATAACCAGATCCAAATCCGCTTGAGATTATCTGATAACAAAGGAAGTATCGATGTAACAGATTAATCACTTATCACATATTAATGATTGATGAAGGCATCAGTGTAATATGTTAATTGGTTATTAATTTAGGATTGATGTAAACTCCTTATCTAGGCAACTGAGCAATATAAGTGGTCGATAATTTTCATAAAGGGTATATATATATATATATATATATATATATATATATATATATATATATAATTACCCCTATCATCCTCATAATCTTCCCAACTAGTATCAATCTATGAGTGAAAGAAATAATTTCAATGCATATGTACCTTATTTTTAGCAATATTTGGAGAGACAATAAGTGTTATGCTTAAGCAAACAGTTATTTTATGTAGCCATTAACATTTACATAGAACAACCAAAGTTATGTACCCATTATAACCTCTGATTATTTTACACATATTTTTAGAAGCTAGACTGTCTTTTGTCGAGAGAGAGAGAGACAGAGACAAAAAGAGACAGAGAGAGATAAATAGAAAAGGTCGGAATTTATAACGTAAAACTGTTACAATAAATTTTAAAATGGTTTCAGTGTACATCTATTTGTTTACAAGTGTAGCAGAGATGAAGTGCGCTTTTCATTTTCCATGTACTGTGGCTTTCTAAGCTTTGCTATGGTGAACATATAATGTTCCTCATGTCCGTCCATCCGTCCGTCCTATGTATATTCAATAACTATTTAATGAGTTCAGAGATTAACAGCAGAATAGACTGCCGGATTAATTGAGGATTGGGCCCGATGCAGAGCTTCGAATGACTGGTCCCATAATCTAACCAGCTACATTGCGTGAATTGTATATTTATGGCTCTGTTTACACGAGTTCGAAAATGCCATAAGGACACACACTTATTGTATTTTCTGACAGCAAAACAAAACGCCCAATGTACTAACTCTACTCGTATCTGTCTTGTTTTGTTCAGATACCAAAAGCAAGATATCGAAATACAAATAATTATTTATTTTTCTAAGAAAAAGATTTGTTTTTCACAATTAAAAATATAGAGAAAAAGAACTCCGACGAGAATCGATACGCCTGATATATCCTCCGTTGATTCTATCTATTGAGCTAATCTGAACACAACTTTAGTTTGAAAAATTTGATTGATGGTACTTAAAATAATTTAAGTTTAATATCGCATTATTTTTGTTTCAAAAGTACTTTTTACGTGTAGAGCGAAGCCGACTACTTCTGTAAATTATCTTTAAAATAAGAATGTTTTATTAAAAGATTCTTCGGATAAAAACTTTGCTGAGGTACTCACAAGCGCTAAATGGCAAATATTGATTCCAAGTCGGGAAAACTCGTTCAAAAAATAAAATTGAACACAGTGACTTATTTTGTTCGCAATTCGGGTATAAATTAAAGCTGCAATCTTAAAGGAGCGGGGTTGCATATTTTGAAAATAAAGAAACAATCGATGCAAAATTCTTTACAAAATTTGGTCTTTTCGAAATTACATCTTGAGGTTCAGAAACCGGCCTCTTTTGAGAAACATGTCCATTAACTTCAGCCTTATGCTTTGCCTGGGTCTTTTTATCGAGAGGGTGTATGTATAGCTTACATTTTCGCCTTTATCAGAGTTATGATTCCTGTTCGATTTAGAACATTGTCAATTAATTATGAGCATCTTGAAAACTATTTAAGCATTTCATGGATTGAGACCATAATTGGTATTAGTCTGAATATGTGACCTGGGTCAAGTTCACATAATCTGACTGAAATATGCCCCATGTTTCACTTACTCTCTTACTATATTTGCAGGGGCACTAGTGACCTTTGAACACATTTCTAGCTTACTTTCTTCTTTCATTTTCCAGCTATATTGAGGAAACAGGCATAAAAAGAAACATCATAAAAACATTGGTGTTCAGTCCATGAATTTGAAACGCTTTGATATCATACATCTGATTTATCGTATACTATTTTAATGCAATTTAGCTTTTAATCTACCAAATGACATTCAGCTACCAGCCAGACCTTCCATAAATTATTCCATCATTTCAACCCATCCCATGCCACGAGTGCGTTGAAACGTGCAAACAGATTTATCATCCAAACCCAACATATCTAAACTTGTAAACATAATCACTATATATAATTATTTGGCCATATTGTTCTAAATAAATTAACATGCACACACATATATATTTGCTATGTCTTTCACGTGCAGAAATTCGCATTCTGTGCTTTTGCACTACCTCTGGAGATGGTGCAGATTTAGACATCCTGCAAATTGACATGCGTGTATATGTAACGTGGTGCGTGTGAACGTACTGTAAGATAAATATGCCAGCATATTGACCTGTTCAAGCAGATGTTCAAAAGTAACGTTTGACGTAATTTCGAAATGAGCACTAACTTCTGCCTAACCTTAAGAAAAACAAATAAAATTAATTTCGCAAAGCGTATTATCCCCAAAAATACATAAAGCATGAGCTGTTGTGAGAGTGATCATTGTTTTGCAAGCACCTTATTAGAGAACTGCGTTAAAATAGCGCATATTTTGGAACATATTTTCCTCTCCTGTACGGATTATGTGGTGCAAACTGACTGGTGATTAAAGAGATTAAAGCTGCTGGGATGGCACGATTTGTCAAACAAAAGTCAATATATTGTTATTTCAGTCAGCCTCATTAGCCCATGCATGGTTACCAGAAACTACTGTTTGTGATTTTATAAAGCTTTGAATGAAAGCCAATGATCTTTTTCACAATTTGTTTTCCCTTTTATATCAGCAAGTAATCAGTTTCCAATATATCGTCATCTCAATCTTCCTCATTAGCCCGTGGCTCAATCGCTAGAAAAAAAAGTATAATGAAATAAGTTCTAGCTTGAACAATTTATCACTTATCACAGTTTTATTCCAAAATAATCAAATAGGTGACTACATCGATAAATCATCATTTCCGTAGTCCTCATTGGCGTATGAATAGACCCCTAGAAAACCAGTATTACAATGAGCCATCTTCAAACATCCATGACATTGACCCTTTAAAAAATACCAAGAAACTGACTACATTTAAACGTTATACTGTATAGTTTAAAACAAGCAAAACATTTGGCTCTTTTCCAACTATAAAGCTTTGACGGAAATATGCCTACTTATTCACAACAGTGTTATATCACTATTTTAATTGAATGAGAACAGTGGTATCCAGCTTTGAATACTTTTCCAATTTTGTAAGTTGTTAATTATAGTTGTGTCAATACGCATGCGGTACATCGTCTTGGGCTAAAAATATACCATCGACGGAAATGAGCCGCATATATGAGCTCAATGTACACTTGCGCATAGCTGGGGTTACGCGTGCACTGGGCAACAGATACGATGCGCATATATGAGCTCCGCTCACATTTAATGTACACTTACTTCTAGCTAAGGGTTATGTTTGCACTGAAAAATATATAGGAAACGCATATATAAGCTCCGCTCACATTTAATGTACACTTACTTCTAGCTAAGGGTTATGTTTGCACTGGACAGTAGATAGGAAACGCATATATGAGCTCCTCCAACATTTAATGTACACGTACGCGTTGCTAAAGCTTAAATGTGTACACTGCAGTAGATATGAAGCGTACATGAGCTCCGCCCACATTTAACGTACACTTGAGCCTAGCTAAGGGTTAGGTGTGGAAACAACAATAGATTCAAAGCGCACATATGAGCTCTGTCCACATTTAATGTACATTTGTTCCAACCCAGGTAGCACACCTACGTTGGGCCAACGTTGGCAGATAATTCTTCCATTGCCGAATTTGGAAAAGCACTAGTTGGGCCAACATTATTTCAGCCGTTGTAATTCTGACCTTGAGAAAACACTACTTGGACCAACATTGTTCTGTGGTTGTAATGCCGATGTTGGGATATATGTGTTGGGCCAAGATTGGAATTATATTTGAGAATCATATTCGGCAAAGAAATTACAAAATTGTTCGTGAAAATCAGATGGTTTGGGCCAACGTCATTGTCTACGTTGATCCGACGTTGAAGACAAGTTGGTATCCCAATGGAGGACCAATGAGCAAAATGATATTTGACAGTCATGTGTGATGTCACGTGACATTTTGCATGAATGTATGTTTGTAATGTTATAAATAAAGATTATATCCCGGCTGATTTAATCCTAAAAGGAAACAACAATTCAGTTAAAAAATCTTAGTTAGAAATAATTACAAAACTGTAATATAAACGGTCAAACTTTACCACCCCGGCCATGCCAAGCTTGAATAAAAACCATGCCGTCGGGTTTCCACGAACATTTTTGTAATTTCTGTACCCAATATGATGCTCAAATATCTATAAAGATAAATATCCTAAATTTATGAAAACAAATTTTCTTACGTGATACAATATTTAAAAATTCCAATAACTGTTGAGTAATATTAAAACATAAAAAACTTATATCAAACTTAGAAATACTGGCCCAACGATGGGCTAACGCATATACCCTAACGTCGGCATTGCAACCAGAAATAAACGTTGACCCAGCAGTGTTTTTGCAACGTTGGAATTACAAACGCTGAATAACGTTGGTCCAACTAATGTTTTCCTAATTCGGCGATTGAAGAATGATCCGACGTTGGCCCAACGTCATATACCCAACGCCGACCATGCGGTTATCTGCCAATGTGTGTTATCTGGGTTACAAGTAGTGTAAAAGTAGTGCCTTTCGTTGAAGATTTTGATAAACCGGAAGCGACTATAATTTGCGACAGAATGTGCTTAGTTTTTATATGACGTCAATTTGGTGAGAGATCTTTCACTATTTAATTACTATCTACAATTTACTCAATACAATTAGTCATACCGACCGATTTCGAGTACATTGGAATCGGATATTTAAAGTTTCTTGTTGTCCAAATTGATATAAACAAGGCAGTGAATGTATTTCTTAATGTTGCATGCTGTTTGCAATCATTCATAGCCCCTTAATCTCAAGATTTTCCCGCACAATATTAAAACTAAAGCTGTAGATCTGAGAATTACACATTTTTTAAATGTAGTGTAAAAACAATTAAAGCCCAGAACTTTTTTTTTTTTTTATATCACTTTTGTTCTCCTCCTAGTTAGCCTAAGTTCAATGATACTGATGAAGTCTAAGTATCAGAACTGAGTCATGTGTGAGAGAACTTATGTCCCAAGTTTGCTCTTATAGAATTTGAGAATCCGGGAAAACGAAGTTTCTATACCATGATACGATTATAAATAATGAATTTAAAGTATCTATGCCATGCTATGATTATAAATAATGAATTTAAAGTATCTATGCCATGCTATGATTATAAATGATGAATTTAAAGTATATATGCCATGCTATGATTATAAAAAATGAATTTAACGTTTTTGCCTTTAAAATCGATAGTATGATTCTTCATCTTTAACTTAAAGCAGATGCATAAGAAAATAGCATGGACACATATTTCCATATAAATCTCCTACAGCCTTCTATATTGCCGTATATACTCGCGTATAAGACGAGTCCACATGCAAACAACATAGACCCTGATATGCCGTCGCATAATGCGCCGACAGATCAGGGTCTATGTTGTTTGTTCTACTGATTAGTCCTTACAAACTGCATAGACCCAGATCTGCCGGCGCATTATGCGACGGCAGATTTGGGTCTATGCCGTTTGCAGTTGGTCTATATTTATACGCGAGTACATACAGTACAATTTTGAGGGTGTTTCCTTTAAATTTTATCTTTTTGTAGACGAAACCTATTAGTTGCATCAAAACTCAATCAAGTCCAATTATGAAACCAGAAACTCAGTGTATAGGATGTATCGTATGCCAACGCCACTGCTTCATTGATGTATTTACATATCTGAACAAATAAAAATAAATAATGATAATAAAACCTCGCTGGAATGCAACATGAAATGAACTGACAACCCAGTACATGCGGTATAGAGGAGGTATACTATTGTTACAACTCTATGGCCTAACAATTTGTATCAGAAAAAAGTTTAACTAAAAATGTAAGTAAAATCAACAAGCAATTTATTTCTGGACAATTAAAGTGAAAATTCAAAAGACATTTGGAATAATATGTCCAATTAATCCAATAATCCTAAGTGTACTAATCACAGGTCCAAAAATAGAATGTTCCGAATGAATTCCAGTAGCATTGAATGTCCTGATGTGCGAGTAGTTTTGAGTGTCCTGATGTGTCAGTAGTCTTGAATGTCCTGATATGCCTTAATGATGTAAGCCAGAGTATATTTGAATGAATTCACTAAAATCCCAAAGTCTTGTATCAATCCAAAATGAGAAGGAGGACTTTTGTAATCCTAATGTATATTTTAAATAAATATTTTTTCTCTTTGAATTAGCTCTGATTTTCACAATGCATCTATAAGCATCTGATTATTAAACTGAATTCATTACGGACTGATAGTTAGCTTTGGAATGAAATACTGCTTACCAAACTTCATATATATATAAACACAGGTCACCTGACAGAATTTTCTAGAAAATCATATGCCTACATGACAAAAATCAGTAATGTTTGTGGCAAAACCAGTATAATTATAAACAAAATCAACCCTGACCTCAAATTCGAAGTAAACAACTTGTTTACATCCTATAACCAAGGACAAAGTTAAATATGAAGGACAAAAGTTAAATATGTAAATATTATACATAACACCTCCCATCATAAAGAAAATGAAAGATTTATGCAATAAAGCTTTCTTTTAAATATGTATCTGATACTATAATAATCAAAATTACATGGAAGATGTCTTATAAATGTCACTCTGTTTAATTACACAAAATAAAAGCAATATAGTCTACAAAAGTGAGAGTGCATCTGCGATCACATTGCCTTCTCCCCTGATGTGTCGAATGTCAGTGTTATATTCCTGCAGTATTAAACTCCATCTCAACAATCTCCGATATTTATCTGTCATTTTGTTGATGAAAGTAAGGGGATTGTGATCACTGTATACAATAACCAAAGAAAGTGCGAGGTAACATACACTTCTAAATGTTGTAAAATCAATATCAAAGCCAAACATTGCTTCTCAATTGTGGAATAATTTTTCTGGTGCGTGTTTAGTTTTTAAAGAAAAAACAAAATAAAATAACACACTGGATGATCCACACCATTTTTGTCTTCTTGAATTAATACTCCACCAACCCCTACATCACCTGCATCAAGTCATTTTAAATAATTGGCTGAAATTTGGTGCAGAAACAACTGGTGCATTCTTAAGCATGGCCTTTAATTTATCAAAGGATTCCTGACACTGGACAGACCAATGAAACTTGGATTTCTTACTCAACAAATTTGTTCAAGGTTCTGCAAATTATGGAAAAATGTGAAACAAATTTCCAATAATATCCAGCCATACCTAAAAATCGCATCAGTTGCTTTTTACAAACAGGCACATGGAATTCAGAGATAGCCTTGACCTTATCTTCTACAAGTTCAAGTTGACCTTGTCCCACAATATGTCCTAGAAATGTGACACAAGCATGGCAAAACTCACTTTGGTACCAAGTGTCGCTGTAGATAATGATGTTATCGATGCACGCGTCACAATTATCTAGACCAGATGTTATCATGTTCATAAGACGCTGGAATGTTGCCGGAGAATTGTCATACCAAAAGGCATCACTTTATATTGATAAAGCCCATCTGGATTTACAAATACTGAAATTTCGTTTGCCCATTCTGTGAGTAGAATTTGCCAGAATCCTTTTAAAAGGTCAAACTTTGTGTCATATTTCGCATTTCCAATTTTATCAATGCAATCATCCATTCTTGGCACTGGAAATTAATCCGTTTTGGTGATACTGTTGACTTTTCTATAGTCAGTCATGCTGAATGTATTATCCGGCTTAGGCACAAGAATACATGATGAACTCCATTTACTTTTACTTGGTTCTATAAAATCATTTTATTACATACTCATTTTTTTCTCCATTAACTTTGCATTGTCAGAATCGTGCAGTATTTCTCCATACTGCACAGCTTCATACTGCACGACACGTGTGTCTAAAAATAGTATCGCGTGTTAGGAACTACTTTTTATTGTAAACAAACAATGTACGCAAATGTAGCAGACACCGAAGCTTTTGCTTTATTAGATTTGTCTGTGGATGAACTAAACAAGCTGTTTGAGAGTAGAGATGATAAAGCTGACGATGTGGATGAATTCATTGAGTCACAAAAGAATCTTTCAACCAAGCAAGTGACTGAACGTGATATTCACAATGTACAGCGGTGGCTTTATGACAACAAACGTGAGGCATGCAGTATTGAAAATATAATTCTGATCATTTAAACACTTATTTAACCGATGGTTCAGACTGTGAACCGTGCTCATTAGAGTCTATAAAAAAAATAGCATAAAAAGGCATCTTATGACCAAATGATATTCCGTTTCTCTCAGAGACTGCCAATTTTACAAGTGAGACCAAGCACTAAATTCATTCGAAAAAATACAACTAAAGAAGGCGGGTTTTGATATAAAAGCAAGTGCCTCGGAGCCAAGAAGCCACGATACGAAGAAGCCTTATTTTCCGCTGACGAAATGGGCTCTCACACCACAGCCGCTTTGCAATTTTGCCTGGTTTTTTTTTTTTTTTTTTTTGAGAAATTGTTTGGATTTATAGTGACAGTACATATAAATATCTCATCTAATGCTGGTAATAAGAATGGCAATAAATGTACTTACTTTTCTGCATCTTGAATTTCTTCAAAATGTACTTTCTGATCCACGGCGCGAAATTGCACTGCAATCTAGACTACATTTCCAACAGAAATCACATTCCAAAGAGGAATTTAATGCACGCCAAAACGAAATTAAATTGATATTCCCTAACAAAAATATTTAATCCTGCATCTTTTTGAGAATTTCAATTAAAAGAATTTCATATTTTGTCCACCTTATGATTCCAAAACTATCAATGGCAGGACAGTAACACATGTGTAAGCTAGCTTGCTGTCGAGGCCAGTCCCTCTTGCTACATGTACATCGTACGTAATAGACCCAGCAAATAACGCAAGTTCACCACAATTAAAACTGCAAATGTTAGTTGAATCGAGAGAAAAACAAAATTCCTCCATTCCAGATCAACTGGGAAAGTTGTTCCAAGGCGCAGTCATTCACAATATGACTCAAAATTTCAATTTTAAGTAGACCAAAATGAGATTTCTTTTTGAAACAAATCACTGAGCGCGCGGTATGTACTCTACCAAGTTCAAAGGTCACTGGGCGGTGCTATGTGCGCATGAATACTGTTACTGTGTATTGGTTTAACTTCGGTTGTGTATTTACTTTAGAATATAGCAGAAATTCAGTTACTTTGTTTCTTGCAGTGTGTTCTTTTTATTATTCAGCCTTAGGTAGAAAAGCAAAATGAGTGTATAATGAAAAGGTTACTGCATTTGTATGGGAAAATATGAACTCGTTTTTTTCTGAGCTATACTGCACTCCTGACGTCGTGCAGTATAATTCAGAAAACTCGTTCATATTTTCCCATACAAATGCAGTAACCTATAACTCTAGTAAATAGTGAATTCTTTCTTCAAATATTCCTGTTTGAGAGGATTCATCCTGTAAGGATGCTGTTTCACAGGTGTCGAATCTACAATGTTAACTTCATGATAGATTTTATTTGTTTTTGTAGGAACATCAGGAAAAAGTGTTCATACTCATGTAATAGCTGTTTTAGTCATTTCTTTCCTGTTGTTGTGGATGTGAAAGTTTCTGGTCCAGATTGTTCAATATTTCTGAATTCCGAAGGTTTGTTCAACCAGAATCACTACAGTCAGATTGTATTCCATCGTTTACATCCTCACTGTGTGCGACAGGTACAACTAAATTAACTGAATAATGAATATGGCTATCACTGTCAAAATACTCCTTGAACATAATTATGTGACAAAGTTGTTTCTGTTTCCGCCTTCCAGGAGAGTTAATGCTATAATTTAAGTCATTTACTTTCTTTTCAACTGTATAAGGACCATATAATTTAGTCCGAATGGGATTTTGAGGTATGGGCGAGAGAGCCAGAACTTTATCACCAGGCTGAAAACTACTTATCTGTGTATTTCTGTCATACCTTAATTTCATTTTTGACTGAGTAGAGTGAATATTAGTTCTTGCTTCCTCATAAGCCTTTGAAAATTTAGATTTGAAATCTGAGACATAGTCAAGAAGATTAATCTTTGGATCTTCATTTGAAAGAAGTTTCTCTTTCAATAATTTCATTGGTCCTCGGACAAGATGTTCAAAAACCAGTTCAAAAGGACTAAAACCCAATGACTCTTGAACTGATTCCCTAACAGCAAACAACAACAACAAATGAACACCCTCATCCCAATCCTTTTCTGTATCAAAGCAATATGAACGAATCATATTCTTGAAAGTTTGATGAAATCTTTCCAAAGCTCCTTGACTTTCGGGGTGATAGGCTGATGATTTAAACTGTTGGATGCCTAATTATGCATACCTTGTTGGAAAAGTCCAGACATAAAATTTGAACCTTGATCAGACTGGACAGATTTTGTGAGTTTAACAAGTTCAAGTACAGTAAGTGTAAGTACTTACATTTTCATAATAGTTTTCTTTTCACCCTGCTAAAGAGTACAAACTTACAAATTGATACAATAGTTTCTCTGTGATTACTTCTCAATGCATCAAAATGGGTTCAAATACAGAAACAGATTTAAATACTTTCCACGAATGTCTGTAAATCTTGGACAACAGCAAATACATTGATATTCTGTTTCCACAATATTAAGATCGCAGTCTGGACAGAGTCTATCTTCATATTTCAGTTTCTCAATGCGTCCTGAATTAACCTTAACATCAAGTAACCCGCCCCTCAATTTACAGCCCCTTGACTTTCAGGGTGATAGACAGAAGATTTAAACTGTTGGATGCCAAATTCATGCATAACTTGTTGGAACATTGCAGACATAAAATTTGACCCTTGATCCGACTGGACAGATTTGGGAAGGCCAACAAGTGTAAAAAACTTCACCAAAGCTTTCACAATAGTTTTAGTTTTTATATTTCTCAGAGGAATTGCCTCTGGAAATCTTGTAGATGCACACATGATGGTCAACAAGTATTGGTTGCCTAACTTGGTTTTAGGTAAAGGAGAGATTTGAGAATGCCTACAAGTGTAAAAAAAAAACTTTACCAAAGCTTTACAATGGTTTTAGTTTTAATAGGAATTACCTCTGGAAATCTTGTAAGGTCAACATTAAGGTCAACAAGTATTGGTTACCTGACCTGGTCTTAGGTAAGGGACTGACACAGTCCACCATTATTCTGCTAAATGGTTCGTCAAATGCAGGAATAGGATGCAGATGAGATTTAGGTATCTTCTGATTGGGGTTTCCTACCATTTGACAAGTGTGACAAGATCTATAGTATTTATGAACATCACTTTTAAGTTTAGACCAATAAAAATGATTCAAGATCTTGTGATAAGTCTTATTAACTCCTAAATGACCAGCCAAAGGAGTTTCATGGGCTAGACTAAGAATTTCCTGTCGATATGACCTAGGAACGACAAAATTTGATAACTCACTGAACACTTTCTCACCAGCGGGTACCTCAGGTAGTCTCTATTTTCTCATAAGGACTCCAGTTTTTACAAAGTAACACTCTAGAACTTCTGTGGCTTCAGTTTCAATAATAGCCCTCTGAAACAAACAGGAGATCTCACGATCTCGTTCCTGTTCAACAACAAGTGATTGTCTTTTGTCACCCTGATTAGAATAAATAGAATGAGTTGTAAAAACAGGATCACTGTGATCAATACCTTTTGATTGATCAATATAAGGAGAGAAAGTGACCTCATCAAAAGACCGACGAATAAATGTTTCAGCTAAAGAAATAATTTCCTAATGAGCATCATTCTCAAGAGCTCTTTTTGCCATAGCTCTGGAAATTCACAAGCTGGATACAAATCAGGGATTTCAATCGCAATAGGATCAACTGTTTGATCCAAACAAGGCTTGTCAGTTACAAGTGGATTAACAATGAAGTTATCTCCAGCTAGGTCATTACCTAGTAACAAATGGATACTTTCTATAGGTAAAGAAGTCACTGCCCCAGCAGTCACAGGTCCAGAAACTAAGTCTGATGCCAAATTGACACAATGGAGAGGAACATTTACAAAGCCGCACTCTACTCCATGTATAAGTACACTTTAACTAGAAGAAGACTTCTCAGACAAAGGCAAAGTACCTGATAACAAAAGACTCTGAGAAGCTCCTGTGTCCCTTAATATTTTAATAGGGATAGGTTTGGCAGAATCACAAATAAGTGATATTGAACCTTCTGACATGAATGGTTCATAAGTCTCCAAAATGGAATCAGACTGCGGTTTGTTTGACCCAACAAATATATTGCTTTCAATACAAGATCGTGACCTTGACCTCTTTGAAATAAGAGCTTTTTGAATAGCTCTGTCTTTACTCTGTTGTTCATTTTTCAACCTGAAGCAAGAAATGACACGTGTCATTTCATTTTGCAAAAAGTGCACGTAGGAAGAGATAAATGCTTCGGATCAGTCTTATCAGATGTTTGATTCCTAACAGTTGTGCTGTTTTGAAATTTAGAAGTACTCGTTGAGATCGAAATGTTTTTTTTTTTACCAGATAACTGCTGCGAGGAAGACTTATTGCCAAATGAAATTAAGTGAGTCAAGGAACAATCTTCAGCCATATAAGGAGAGTTTTCCAAAGTTTCCACTTTCTGCTCGTCAAGGTAGGTCTTGACATCACCATGGATGCACCTTTTGCACTCTTCAATTAATACGAGCTGTCTGAGGTTATCGTAATCTGGATCAACCTTCTTGGCTGAGCGCTACCTATCAAATAGTTGTTATTTTTCAATTGCAATTTCAACGTGAGTTTGACCAGTTTCTTTTCTACAATTCCAGTAAATATTGTATGTGTGTTTTTGAATTTTCACTTTAATTGTCTAGAAATAAATTGCTTGTTGATTTTACTTACATTGTTGGTTTCACTGTCTTTCTGATACATTATTTTGAGACCTAGAGTCGTAACACTTAAAGACTGATAGTTGGCATAAGAATGAAATATGTATAGTGCATTATGTAGTGCTGTTTCTTTGATATACCACGAGATGTGTACAGTTTTCATTAAAATAGCTTGCCGGGTTTCCTTTTAATTAAAACTTTACATGATGAGTGGTATATCAAATATACAGCATACATACTGTACATATATTATATTTATACTACATACCAATACACATATTAACATTTCCATTGGAGTTAGATTTACTACAAGAAACTATGTATTGCCTGAGGAAATTAACTCTTCACATCCGTGCTGAGTGTGTCTGCTAAACAATCTGCTTCTGCAGCTATTTATAATCTTGCTGGAGAGTGTTTATTTCTTTCTGATTCATCTTGATTAAATTAATAAAAGTCAAACTGTTGAGATTCAATAATGAAAGTTGGTTTAAAGAAACATTATTTTTTGGTTTTTCTTCTTATGTTCATGAATTTAAAGGTTCCATATAGACAAAACAATAAAGAAAAAGGAATATTTAAACTATCAAAAGATATTTTATTTTCATTTCCAGTTATATATTTGTTTAAAACATACACAAAAATGACTAATAAAACGCACCTTTCGTGCTTGTTTCCTTGAAATTGTACAGTAATGTTTTTGTTGTTTAAAAAAAAAATTATTCATGTTACATTTTAATATTTATGTATGTCATTACTGTGTTTACCGTCAAAAAAGGAAAGCAAATGAGACAAACATTTTGAAACTCTCTGTGATTTAAGAGATATTCAATATATATTTGACTATTTTGCATGAGTATCTAACATTTCAAGTTTTACCTTGATTACAATTTTAAGCAAAAAGCTCATCTGCTCTCCCTGACCTGTCAATCTCTGGGGTAAATGATTGTTTGAAAAAAACATTCATACTTTTCGCTTTGATATGGATTAATATGTTCCTTGTATCAAAATCAATACGTAGTTTTACAATTCGATTTTTACAAATAGTAAAGAATATTTGCATTTCTTCTATGAAGACATCATTGTTGTATTGTCCAAGTAAACTTTTACACCTACAACGGCATTAAATATATAAAACGGCTTATTTTCCATGCTGGCTATCTTTTGAGGTAAAACGTTGTAGTAATTTAACGGTTTTTTTTCCATCCTGGCTATCTTTTGAGGTAAAACGTTGTAGTAATTTAACGGCTTTTTTCCATGCTGGCTATCTTTTGACGTAAAACGTTGTAGTAATTTAACGGCTTTTTTCCATGCTGGCTATCTTTTGACGTAAAACGTTGTAGTAATTTAACGGCTAATAATTTTCCATGCTGGCTATCGTTTAAGGTAAACCGTTGTAGTAATTTAACGGCTTATTTTCCATGCTGGCTATCTTTTGAGGTAAAACGTTGTAGTAATTTAACGGCTTTTTTTCCATGCTGGCTATCTTTTGAGGTAAAACGTCGTAGTCATTTTTTCTTTGTGGTGAGCTTACTGTAGAAGTCGGCTTAAGCCTGAATGTCTAGGGTATTGTTTAAACTAAATGATTCAAAATATTTTATTTGTTGACTACTTTGGTGGACTGCATTAATTAAATCATCTGAGAACAGCTCCTGAGGTATATCTATGTCTTTGATGTACTCTTGACTTTATGAACAATACCTTCAAGAGGTTAAATGACTGTACAATATATTGCCTATGAAACGAACGACTGCGATGCCCATGTTCTATTACTTGCAGAAAGAAAAGCAATATCACTCTGTCGTTCTTTGTCAAGTAGTCTTCATAATAATCTGTGGAAGTTAACCTAACTTCTTTTCAGATTAATCCAATATTACACAAATAGATGTCGACGCTTGTTTTTGTTTTGATAAACAACCATGACAAGTCTTACCTTGGCGTAAGTAACCAGTGAGCTTTCAACGCAGATTTGTCAGGTGGCTTGAGAGAAGAGATTCTGTCCTTCAATTTTGAATGGCATACCCGCTAAAACGACAAAATTTTGCATTTTTTCACATTGGTTTTAATCCATTAAAAATTGAAGTTGATTGTATTAGTTCGAACTTTAAACCACAAACTCTTCCGTAGTTTACTTTGAATTTAAAATTTCCAGAATAATGCTTTTTGAGTCAAAATAAACCCTCATTTGGAAGACAATTTTTTCATTATAATTTGAGTAAAGTGGTGTGGTTTTTTTTGAAGAGTTATCCACCCTGTTCCAAACCTACCTTTAGCACTCGGCAGGCACAAATATTGGTCTGGAGTGTCTCCTTCGCTCTATATAAACAAGATTAGCAATGGAAAGCACACACTTCAGAATGAAGGACAAATAAACTTTGCATTGAGAACCGAACGTACAACTAAAGAAAACAAGCTAGTGTTATATGTTGCTGTATATATTGTGCCAAAGAGGGATCATGTTAAGGAATACATCAGTTTCTTTTGCCCGAAGGCCTTTAAGGTACTAGCATGTAAAATAAATAAATAAATTTATTTAAAAAAAGATTAAAAAGAATGCTCCACTAGTGCATAATAGAAAGAATCCAGATATTAACTGCCCATACCATCTGGAGTCATTGACTTTGCATCCAGTTCATTGTCCACTCTGATGAAATAATGAAAATGACCAAATGAAAATAATGCCTTGCACATGTAATTGTCATGTTTTAGATGCTATTTTATTGTCAACCACCTGGGTCACGTAACTCATGGGCGGTGAAGGAAGACTATGTCTTTTAAAAATATAATAGTTTCAATGTTTTGAATTGAAATAAAAAATATTGCACAACGTCATCACACCTGCCGTTCTTACTCACGGGTAGTTGCGGAAGGAGTAATGTTGCAGGCATTCAAGTTTAGAGCATGAGAAGTAGGGCTACAACGCTACATGTATGCGCAGTGTTGGATTATCCAATAGGCAGACTAAGCACGTGCTTAGGGCACCAGCAAATAGGAGCACCAAAAAAAAAAAAAAAAAAAAAGAGAAACTACGGTTTAGTATTGTTTGTATTTTGAATTACAAATGGGGGGTGGGGGGGGCGGGGGCAACATAATCTTTTTAGTGCTTAGGGCCTCTAAAGGTCTTAATCCAGCTCTGTGTATGCGCGATAATAGAGGAACTCGGCTCACCGTGCTGCAGCCGGATAATGACTTCGTAATCCTGATGGACTGAATACGGGAAAAATCAGTGTAGGCGCAATATGAAGCTCGAAGCAGCAATTGATATTGTACAGTCGTTATTACGTTGCGTAACGAAAATAAATTCAGCACATGATCTGAATTACTTTCAAAGTTCGAAAGTGAACAGTATCGATTTAACAATTTTCTTGTCAAAGTTTGACACGCAAGAATTGATTCTCCGATAATGCAGACTTAAGTTATTGTGCCAAAATTTATATAGTAATAATGAGGGAACCAGATATAATGTTGCCTCAGAGAATGGACAGATTACGACACGAAGTGAAGCCTTACTACCGAAGTAACGAATAAAAGTCTTTACATGGGCTTTTTTAGGCCTGCCCATATGGAATAGTCTTCCCTTTGCATACAAAATTTGTAGATATCACTTTGGCGGGGGAGGTGGGGGCGAAGAGCAACAAAATTGCGACGCCTTACAATCTATATACTAGAGACAAATATAACCTAATTTGGTGTTCAAATTACGTCATCCTTTCTTTCTTCAATCCCGCCAGGGAACGTTGCAGGGTGATATAGTTATTGTTGTTCGTAAGGGCGGTCGGGTATGTGGGCGTTCGTTTTGGTGTCCAGATGATTACTTAAGTTTTGTTGAAAAGATTTCAACACAAGTTAGTACACACGTCATCTTTTAATGGGAACATCGCTCGCCCATTTCCGTTAAGTCGAGAAATAACCTCAAGTGTAGTTGTAGGAATACACATAAATTTGATGGATTTGGTGATTAGGCGCAGTGTACCACATATGTTGCGACAGAAAAGGAGGAGAATGCACTGACTATGACCTTGTCTCCTTCCGCACAAAAATTCTGTGCGATGTTAACAAAAATAGTTCCGAATATAGTTCTCATTAGCGGCAAATTACATCCGATGTTTATTTCTCGACTTGACGGAAAACTCCGAGGATGTTTCGACTGGTCAACTTTAGAACAAGAAAGATCCCTATATATTTTGGAGTCAATACCTCCAAAGTCAAAGTTACTGTTGCTAAAAATCGATTTTGTCTCTTTATATCATGTTACTTTAAGATCTGGTTAACATAACTCAACGTCATTTTATATTTTTGTTCCCTCAGCTCCAGGAAAAAAGTATTGCTTTTGTGGATCAGTAGCTCCAAAGATCTTCATCATCTTTTACTCCCAAAATTTTGCTGTATTCTACAACCACTTTTGTGCTTGCTTCGAGCTATTTTAGGATCAACCGGGTCAGAAACCTACTATTATGAGCCTTTTATTTTTTATTATCGTTCACTTACGTACCAACCACGGTTATTGAAAACAAAGGCTCAAAACAGTAGGTTTGTGGACCTGTAGCACCTTAAATTGCTTGAAACAAGTAGAAAAGTGGTTGCAGAATACAACATTATTTTTATTTGGTTAAAAACAATGAAGAAATACCACAGAATAACCTCCAAATGCCAGATCATGTGATCTGGCAACAATGCTGAAAATGTCTATGAATATGACCTTAACTCTAATGCTCCGGCATATCTGGGTCTATGCAGTTTGCTAGGAGTAATAAGTAGAACAAACAACATAGACCCTGATCTGCTGGCGCATTAGGCGCCGGCAGATCAGGATCTATGTTGTTTGCAGTTGGACCCGACTTATAAGCGAGTACTTACGTTTGTTAACCGACGAAAGCTTTGATAAGTACGATCAGAGTCAAAGCAAAAAAAAGTTGCCGGTAAACATCATCTGTGTTACTATTTATTTACTCCATCAATAATTTTGAATCAAAGTTAATGAGATTTTAGAAAGAAAATTTATCGCTACAAATACAAGCTTCACTTAAAGTCAGTATCTATTATATAAACCACCATGATGATGTAATATTTGTTCAATTTAATTGCCCTTTACCAAATTTATATGCATACTGTGTAGTACACAAAATTAAATTAAACAATATGCAAGATGTTTAAGATATAATTTTCTAGAGCACGGGGAAAAATTGTATTTTAATTAAGTATTTTATTTTTAAAAATGTGGAAAGTAATTACATGCTGTGCTTTTTCTTTTTCGATTTAGACACAATCAGATAGAAAATATCCAATTAGTCATGATGTTACTACATCATTTTAAAAGGTTAAAAAGATTGCCACAAGCAAACGCAATCGCTTATATGCATCAGGCCACTCATTAATTTCCCATAGAACTTAAAGTTAATGTATTAAAAAATAAAAATAATTTCAGCATGAGATTGACATACAAACCACACATGCTTCCATTCATCAGAATTAGAGAAAAAAAATTCAGCCTTGAAAAACAGGTGTTACGCAGCATAATATGGAGCCTTGTACTGTTAAACGGGGGGAATACCTGGTCTGCACAATATAATATAGTCTCGCACCACGAGTTCATGTTAGTATGTCAGCAGGAAATTAAATACAGAATATCACAATAAAAGCAAATATTTTGTTGTCAACTATATTACATAGGTTGAAGCTTATGAAATTAATAATGGACAAAATATTAAATCCATTTACAAGCCAATGGGTGCATCTCACAATATTTAGTACTCTATTTTGTATTCCCCCACCTATAGACTGGTTCTCTGACTGTATAATAATTAGTGCTCAGATACCTGTATTTATTACTTGAGTCTTAACGTGATCACATTATGTAATAATATGGTGGAAAATACATAAAATGTTGCAAAATTTAATTGTATGCTATCTGTTACAAATATTGATTTCAAAACGTTTATGCTTTTATTTTTATTCGTCGGTGGCTAAAATAATTAACAATGAACAAAAAAATATACATAAAAGGCAAAAGTTTAAAATATAGAACCTGTATATCTGAATTTTTTTTCTTTCTTTTTTTTTTGTTTTTGCTTTAACGATTTTTATGTTTCTAATTATAAATAGCAATGGGATCTGAGCACGAGTTTTCATAACGTATTAAAGGTCCTCAACTCTACAGGAATGACTCATACAAATCAAGGTACAAGAGGGAGCACAAGGCATGCATATAATGTTGAAACCACCATGCATAGGACACCGTATCAAAAATGATGAAACGATAGTGACGAAATATTAACGAAGAAGAAGAAGAACTTTTAACAGGAATAAGAAACACCACCATAACTTAGAGCACACAGTAAAAAAAAAAAGAACAGAAGAAAAAAAATCAATAAAATATATGTTTCCTGAATATATATATATGCTAATACCATACATTATTTCAATACAATCTCTTATCTGTTTTCAGTTAATTTCAACGGCACTATTCGTTGGAGGAGCTCAATGCTCTTTTCCCCTGCGTAAAAATCTCTAAATTTATATAAAATCATCGTTTCAAAGTAAAATTCATCATACAAAATTAAATCGTTCCACTATTCGAATTTATTTGTGGCACAAGAGTATTATCTACAGAGGGATTGGTTTTGAATAGATTTAGATTGCATACACACACACGCATACACACACATGCACATGCACACACACACACACACACACACACACACACACACACACACATATATATATATATATATATATATATATATATATATATATATATAAAGATACACCTACCTACCTACATAGATGCATTCCAATATGAACATAGACACATACATACATACATACATACATACATACATACATACATACATACATACATACATACATACATACATACATACATACATACATACCGAAGATTTTGATTAAAAATCGCTGCTGTAGCCTCGAAAGGTCAGAATTTATGGATTTTTCACAAACTAATGTTTTCATTTTTAAATAAATTTCTGTTTTATTTTTCCAAAAACAAATGTTATTCTTCGATACCTTCCAATAAGATTGAAGTAAAGAACAAATTTAATTACTTATTGCTGCCAAATCAACAATTACAGTAATCAATAAACTTTTGAAGAAATATATTTCACTTAAAGCTTTACAAAAGGCCAGTGCGTTGAATAGTGGTTTGGTTCTCATATCTTAGCTTGACTTTCTATTATCAACAAGGAGGTATTTAAATACAGTCCAACAAACCAGGTCCCCACTTCATAAAACATTTTTCGACTCCAGATCTTACTCGAAAATATTCTGACCCATCAACAAGCTGCATTATTTCAAAGTCTGGAGTAACATTTATTTATTTCCACGATGAGGCAGTACTGGTACGTTTCATAAAGTCTATGGATTTCGAAAATATATTGCCATTGCCATTTAACTAGGACCATTCGGAAGTGCCGCCCCACCCACCCACCCACCCCCGAAAAGAAGGGTCGCGAATCGCGGAATCTTATTTTCGGCAACTGCTTATTAGTTTCATGACAATAAAGATGATATGACAGCTATTTGGATATATTTGAACGATTTGCCACTGTCATAAGTGAAGAAAGGAGTAGTGGTTGCTCCATTTCAGGGTAAAGCGTTGGATATGTATTCGCGTCTCCCCGCAAAGGATGAACTGGTGATGATATATATATATATATATATATATATATATATATATAATCATAGAATACCTAGGTACAAACTAAATGATAATATAATCATCACTAAAGACTGCGAGAGAAGTCTGAAGTCACACTCACTACAAATAAACTCTCTCAAATTCTTATCATTTTAGATTAATCATGACCTTTTGCAGTAGCGGCGCGAGGGTTCGTTAGTGTCGCCCCTACTTTGCCACAGAGAACAGTTTTTATGCCAGTTGCCAACCTACAACCCCTCCCCCCTCCGTCACGCTGCCACTGGCCTTTTATCTGAGTTTTCAACATATACACATTTTTTACTCTTGTAAAATTTTAAGACACATATGAACTGGTGACATTGTCTCTATTTTTAGATTCTGCTGATACATATATGATTAATATGATTATCTGCTTTAATAGGAATATAACTATCCATTGGCACTAAGCTTATCAACGGCTGTCTCTGCGAAGCGTGAAAAATATAACTCCTGATGCACGTCGCTCCCCATCTGGTGGGACAAGCACATGAGAGAGAGAGAGAGAGAGAGAGAGAGAGAGAGAGAGAGAGAGAGAGAGAGAGAGAGAGAGAGAGAGAGAGAGAGAGAGCAGTATTTTCAAATCCGACAACTGAAGACAACTCTAGACAAGTGACACGTTCCCATTTTAATAATAGCGATGGGTGGGGAAACATGTAAATCATGTGAAATTTGGATAGGGTGTGCCGCCAAGAGTCCTTTATAAATGAACCCAATCATGTCCATACATAACATAAAGTTATCAAGTAATCGACGAACCTGGCTGACAGACGTGTTTTTTCATCGATCATAAAAGTGATAAACCGAGATGATGAATTATAAACGTATTCATCAAAGATAATGACCCAATCATTTACTGAGAATTAGCGAAAATGGTACCTTTTGATGATGCACCTCAGGCTTGAATAGAACAGAACAGAACTTTATGGATATGACGTATGCAATAAAGCACATAGTGAATAAATACATAATTCATATACAATACACTATTGCATAAATGAATAAATAAATAAATAAATAATGGGGATAGAAACATGTGTACACATAAATCCTCAGAGAGAGAGAGAGAGACAGAGAGACAGACAGTCAGAGACAGAGACAGAAAGAACTAGACAGCGAGAGAAGATAATCTAAGTTAGAATGCATTATAGGTATTTTACAGTTATTAAATCTTCATTTTTAAGTAATTGTAGTAGTTTATACATGCTTGGTTTCTGCCAATAATAAGGATTAATATAAGATTTTCTAAGTGAGAGGTATAGAGGACAGATTAAGACAAAATAATATTCATCTTCGACCTCATTATATACACAAAGTTTACATTTCCTTTCATGCAGTCCGTTTCATTTATGTCTGCCAATCTCGATATTTAATGGCTGTGATGAAACCGTTAATTTACTTAAATCCTTTCTATGGCTGACATTAGCAATTATTCTAAGATAAGAAACGGTTTCAAAGCTATCTTTTATATCTTTATACATATATGAAGTTTTCGAAGCAACTGCTGAACTCCAGACAGAATGAAATATATCTTTTAGTCTTTGGTTAAAAAGCGGTAAAAAGGACGATATCTGGACTGAATTAGGGTAATACCAGACTTCTCCAAAACCTGAAATCATTGGTATATTTCTCACATTAGAAACCCAGTTTTTATAATTCTTTCTTTCGCAATAGGTAAGCATTAATTTGTATATTTTTCGCAGAATACAATATTTTGTGTATAGCAATTTGAACCAATACTTAATGATGCGCACATATATATTTTGATAAAGTGGATATCGGCCCAACTCTCCATATACAAACATATTGTTGGTCGAAAGTTTAACGTCTAGTAACCACTTGCAATATTTTCTATGTACCCGTTCTGAATTGTCTGCTTTTAAAAATCCCCAAATTTTACAGCAATAAGACAAAATTGGAGATACAAAAGAATCAAATAAATCTCACATTATATTCACTGGACGTTCATTGCTTTGACACCTTTGCCAGCAACAGTATCTGTAGCACATCGAAACGAGCCTCTGTTGGTAAAAACAAGTCCTAAATAATTAAAATTATCCACAATGTCTAGAAACACATCTCCGTACTTAAATAAAACCTCTAGTCTTCTGACTCTTTTGCTAAAAAGAATACTTTTAAAAAGTTCTTAATCCTGGAAACCTCTCCTGAATTCGAATAAGCAGAATGTGACAATTATTAAGTAACTTTTTTCATTGAATACGATTAAATGATATATTAAATCCTGGATACATAAAAATAAAATCAGATTCTCATCGAAATTGTATGTGAAATAAAAGTTCTGTCTTTGGTGTATAATTGAGAAAGTAGCTCATGAAAGGATATTACAACTTACCGAATATTAAAGAAACATACAGTTTTGAAAATATGTGGATGAAGAATAAATTTCATCACGTTCCGTATGACAATAACGACGAAAGGAAGATTAAAAAACCAGCCATATCCATGGTCACTTAGGGGATGGCTAAACATATGTCCTCTCACCAATACTCTTTTGACTTGAGGCATCCAGTCACTGTTGTATTCATAAAAAAAAAACATCCACGAGTAATGGCATTCATCGTTCTAGCTCACTCAGCCCAAGGCAAGGATTCGACAACATCTAAGGAAACGGATCAAGATGTACGTCAACGAACTCTCTCAAGCGAATATTAACACTTAGCTTAACAAAAACAAACTTGGTTTTATATTACCCGAGGCGTTGCAAAACTTAAACCTTCAGTCCGAATTCCAAGTTACCCATATACATACAGCAAGAAAGTAAAAGAAAATGCATCTAATACTTTATTGAGCTAAATACTCGTTTGTTGCAAAATGCGATTTCTTCCCTGCTAAATGAGAGTCCCTCTCATACATTTTCAATTTTTACTTTATGTGATGAAATGTGTATATGTGTAGTGCTTCTTGATAGCTAAAAGCTGAAATCGGATAAGATTATATTTATAAAATGTCATAATTGCTCTTAAAATTGGGACATGTATAAGTATCTAATTTACCAAAGAAAAAAAGTATTATCTATGTTTCTGTACCTTGAAGTGGTAAATAGTTTTCTTTGTCATACTCTATCCTGTACCAATAATTTAGCATTATAAATGTTGCATCAATAATTTAAAATTATAAATGTTGTACCAATAAGTTAGCATTATAAATGTTGAACCAATAACTTTATAAATGTTGTACCAATAAGTTAGCATTATAAATGTACCAATAATATAGCATTACAAATATTATGCCAATAATGTAGCATTATAAATGTTGTAACAATAGCTGCTTTATTCTGAAACTACTGAAAAATTCGAATTTCATATAAAATTGGTATCTGTGTTCGTTTTTCATTATGCACAGAGATAGTTTATTTCTAAAAAGACTAGGTGGGTTTAAAAATTACCCATATTTCCACAACAACAAAAATGTATGGATTTTAAAGTATGATTAAATATATACAAAACACTCTTATCCGATGTGTTAGAGTACAATTTATCATTGTGCCATTTATTTGTCAACACGATGACAACTCCTATTGTTTCTTGCCCAAGATGCAGTACTTTATGTTGATCTCTTTGGTACCTATGTACACCTATGTATTGACAGTGCTTTGTAACTCGTTCCTTTTCCATGTCAAATCCTCCATAAATGATCTTTAGAATGCAAAGTGAATCAAGAATCAAGAGGCAATTGTAATTTTAATAAAATTGTATCACTGATTTTGAAACATAAATTCATGCTTTAGGAACCTTTCATATATTTCCTTGAATTTTTGCACGATGTACTAGACTGTAAACCGAAGAGAACGCAATTGACTTTGCATTTGGCAGCTTCGCTTCAGCTGTATCAGGTATCTGTAGCATCAAATCGACACACTTGCTTAGCTTGCACATTTTCGGATCATTATGCAGGCGTAGAAAAACCACCTTAAAGAACAACGTATTGTGTGCCCTCATTGTATGTGCTGTATGTATAGGTCTGTTGCGTGCGCTGATTCTGTCATATTGTCTCTTTAATGTACCTAATGTTTTGTGTCAAACAAGCAGTATTTGAGGCTTTCAAGTTGGTACTTGTGTACTTGTAGTACCTTTTATCTTATCACCGTTTAACATTTACCACCATTCTGGCATCTAAATTCGGGTTACGTGATGCATGTAGTTTCTTTAAGTGAAAGAATTTCATCATGACATTTTGGCATATTTTCCATAGGAACCTTACAATGCCTTTTTTAGACATCTAACAGTTCTTGTTTTAAAAGGACTTTTACTTATCATATCTATTCGTTGTCCTAGTGGCGGCGCAATGGGGGGTGGGGGCAAGTGCCCCCAGGCGCCAGGCGAAGGGGGGCGCCGAGGGGAGATTTTCTTGCAGCTGAAATTTTCATCCTATTTCACCTCACCTTCGTGTAACGGGGGCAATTTTTCACAAAACGTATGGGGAGGGGGGAGGGGGAGGGGGGAAGGGGAGGAGGGAGGTTGGCAACTGACATAAAATCTGTTCTCTGTGGCAAAGTAGGGGCGCCACTAAAGAACATTGTCCCCTGGCGCCTCGAACCCTCGCGCCGCCACTGTGTTGTCCTCTTTGAGATGTTAACTGTTGAAGCTTGTTTTGCACTTTATTCTTTCATGTCAGTGGTTGCCAACCCTTTTTGGCTACGACCCTAAATTGGCCACCAACAGGACCTCCAGACCATCAGGCTTTTGAGATGATTTAACAAATTTCTTCTGATGACCATTCGTGACCCTACTGAGGACCCCCCGCGACCCTGATTTGGGTTGCGACCTCAGGTTGGGAACCACTGTTTTCTGTAAAAGTGACCGTAAATGCGCTAATTAATCTTCTCCAAATGTGAGTTCTTGTTTTAAGGATTTTTTTCCCTCTAACTCCCCCACGTTGCTCTAAAAATACCGTCTATATTCGTCTATATGTCGAGTCCAGCTGCAAATTGCACAGACCCAGATCTGCCATTCCATAATGTGCCGGCAGATCTGGGTCTTTGCAATTTGTTAGGAGTAATTAGTAGAACAAACAACATACACCCTGATATGCCCGAGCATTATGCGACGGCAGATCAGGGTCGATGTTGTTTATAGTTGGTTTCGACTTATAAGCGAGTATAGACTGTACCTTACTATCATTATCTGTGCCTTGAACACTGTCTTCTTTATCAGCATTTTTAAGATGGTAATATTATTATATTGCAGAGTTAATGTCTTTTTCTCGCGGAGTTTTTTTTTCGGATTACCTTCATCATTTTACTCATAATCCGACATGGTACTCTAACTGCAGAGAGAAAATATTCTTCCAGTCTGACAATGATCTGTTGAATGGTCTTTCGGAAGGCACATAGTAGAACATGTTTATCATAGTCTATTAACACATAGTAGAACATGTTTATCATAGTCTATTAACACATAGTAGAACATGTTTATCATAGTCTATTAACACATAGTAGAACATGTTAATCATAGTCTATTATCACATAGTAGAACATGTTTATCATAGTCTATTAACACATAGTAGAACATGTTTATCATAGTCTATTAACACATAGTAGAACATGTTTATCATAGTCTATTAACACATAGTAGAACATGTTTATCATAGTCTATTAACACATAATAGAACATGTTTTTCATAGCGATTCCATACAAATCTACATTAAATATAGTCTATTAACACCGATTTTAAATAAATTAGTGTTTAGTCTTGACATAATTGAATTTCCGTGAACTTGATTACGATGAAAAAAACGACAAAAATGGTAACTGAAAATAAAAAGACCTAGTAATTTTAAGATCTAACCAAACACAAACCTGTAACAGATACATACATTTTTTTTTTCTCAAGATACAACGTGAAAATGCATTCTCATAAAAATCAGAAGCATATTAGTGACTTTCAGCCTTGGGTGACACAATCGGAAAAAAGATACTTCACATTCTTTGATTGGGGATATCAGTGAGTTGTCTTCCCTGAACTAATACTTACAGTGGTGTTGCGTTCAACTTGGTCACTTTAATCAAATAGTATGAAAACAACACTCCATGTTTGATTGCTAACGAATGATTGGAACATCGTCAAAATATACTGATGGTATTTATAAATCATTTAAGAATAAAGTTCTTGTACTCCAAGGGGTGGCCAGACTTTAGTGACATGGGATCTACTTTTTACCAAGTCATACCAACACGGTCTACCAGCATGCCTCCCGCCTTCACAGCTGCCAAAAAGTTGTGAAAGAACACATAATAATGTGTATAGTAAACCAAAACAAGTAAAAACCAATTTAAATATGAAGACAGTAGTGACAAATTTACTATTCTAACCTAAGTACCGGTTAAAAGTACAAGACTTTATTTTAAATACAAAACAAGCCAATTGTCAGGGCGAGAAACAAAAAAAAAAAAAAAAAAAAAAAAACAAAACAAAGAAACAACAACAACATTAAAAAAAACCGTAGCGCCTCAAATTTGACATGAATAGACTTCACAAATATGATAGCTTTTGTATTTGTCAAGGAAAAACTTATCCTATTTTTCATGTCTTTATGTCTGTTAAATAGATGTGTTTCCTAACCATTTTTTTTATTTCGTTCATAGTTTGGTTAGTGCTATATTTGTTATCGGTAACTCTTTCAAATAATATACGTTTTTCTTGTTCTTGTGTTTTTGTTATTTTGCTCAAAAAGCAGGGATCTGCCATCGACACATCAAATTAAAATGAACCGTGTATATATATATATATATATATATATATATATATATATATATATATATATATATATATATATATATATAGAGAGAGAGAGAGAGAGAGAGAGAGAGAGAGAGAGAGAGAGAGAGAGAGAGAGAATGTTCAATTAATAGTTTCTTATTATTATATAGTGTCAGATGTCATGTTTAAGTTGTGTGAGATACTAACGAAAATATGTTTATATGTTTGTTCAACATACTTGGAGATTTACCACTTTGCCCTCGATAAACCGAACCTCTGATTCACTGCCCAGCTTATGCCAAATGCTCAAGGTTATGGATTAGGAAAAAGTTGTCAGTTGTAAAGAAATGACATGCAGTGGCGGCGCGAGGGTGGGATAGTAGGGGGAATCCGGGCGAGGGGTCGGGAGTTTTTTGTTTCTTTTGCCGCTGTAACCGGGGCGTAGATGGGGGGGGGGGGGGGCGGGGATTGGAAACTGACATAAAAATTGTTCTATGTGGCAAAGTAGGGGCACCACTAAAGAACATTGCCCCCGGGAGCCTCGAACCCTCTCGAAATCACTGATGAAATGCATAGGGCATGGATACAGTTTATCAGAAAAAGACGAGAAATAACATCTTTATTGCGTTTCTGACGTCTTCATACTCTTTTACTCTTTAAATGTACAGAAACGTTAAATGGAGCATGCCTTTCCGCAATTGCTGTCCCTCCTGTAACTATAGTGTTATAGAATACTTTCCTTTGGGTGAATCAGAACGTAATTTAGTATACAGAATCATATAATCAGGGTTACTAAAGATCCTAATTGTCACCGTGACTTTTGTTGCTGAAAGGAGTTGTGTCACACTAGGGTATTAATAATAATGTTAAAACTCAATATTATTATTATTATTATTAGTAGTAGTAGTAGTAGTAGTAGTAGCAGTAGAAGCAGCAGCAGTAGTAGTAGTAGTATCATTATTAAGCAGAGTATTGAAAATTGTTATATTTTGCAAATGTAAATGCAATATTCAGTCAAATCTACATAAAAGGATAATTGGGGAGCCGCGGTAGTTCCATACCCGTTGAGGTCAGCCCAGGTCGGCTGTCTGTGTGTGTCCTCGGGAAAGGCACTTAGCTCCCATGTCATCAGCATGATATAACGAATAATACGTTAAAAGTGCCGTCAAAACAAACCAACCAATCATCACCAATATGAGACAGAAAATCCTAACTTTACGTAATTTCATCAATAATATCCGCTGAATTTGATGAATTGTTCAGTTGGTATTTCTTTCTTTCTTTTCTGTCGTGTTGTCTTATTGAAATAGTCAGCAACCTTTACAACCTTCATCTAGGTGCGTACTTAGGTTCGTATCAAAATAAACACTCTCTCTGATGTGATCGACTATAACCAAGTTTGGTTGATGCTTACAGTAAACATTTCGCTCTCGATTATCTTTGATTTCTCACATGCACTTTATTTGATTTAAGCCAGATTGGGTAAGATCTATCATTTCCACAATTCTACGGACACATTTTGATTTAATAGTATTATGGTTATTAATTATAGTATGGTTATTAATTATATTATGGTTATTATTTATATCATGACTTATATGGCTTCGCAATAGGTCTTCAAAAAGATACGGGATATCAATTTGATCACATTTTTTTAACACTTAAGACAAAGAGGAGAAGATCCGTAAAATATCGGTACGTGAACTGGTACAGAATTGCTACAGCAAACAAACCATCTGCTTTACAAGACAAATGTCACCTATGCAACAAAACAAAACACAAAAAAACAAGAGGAAACAAGTAAAAAAAAGAGCTGTCAAGACGATCAATCCCCAACCTTTATGTACGTAAACACGGAGTCAATCCATAATTACAGACAACGCTTCAATAACGTTCAGACAAGAAAGTGAATGATTCCAAATCATGATCCGGAATAGAGGAATACCTGGTCTGGTCTTACTTCTACATGCGACTTTTGCTTTTAACTGTGAGTATCTGTAGCGATTCCTCGATAGTATCGGTATACAATCGAATCAAAACTTTCAAAGGAGCAGATATAATTGTGCTGTCACCTTTTTTTTCGCCCGCGAAGATGTTCGCAAATAAGGCTAAAGAAGGCGGTCACAATTCTGTTTGTTCGTCAATCCCTTAATTTCGGGTTTTGATTGTAAATATTTGAAGTAGTATCATATTTTCTGTCTCTATTTTAAGATTGTATTTAGACTTTGCACAGGAAATGAAAGATTTGACGTGAATTATCCCTCAAGAATTCTTCGACAAATTCCGTCTGGAACATAATTAAAAGGCAGTAATCTTTGTATAAGAGAAAAGAAACTTTGATTTTCTGGCAACATGTGCATCATTCTAACCTCTTCTATGGTTGATCAGTAAACATGCTTATCAGTGGACAAACGAATCGTTTCACTATTATTGTTAATGCATTATTATAACACACACACACACACACACACACACACACACACACATTTTTAAACCTAGATGAGAGCCAGCAGAACCAAAATGACCGTCAGGTCATATAATAATGGTCAATGTCACGAGTGACGTTATTTTTTATATCCCCATTTTTGCTGATATTTTAATCTTTGCTATGTCGGTTAGTCCATGTGTCTGCCTACCCTCTTGTCTGTTCGTGTGTCTGTTTATTTGTCAGTTTGTTCTTGTCGAATGAACACTATCAACTCAGACTGAGAGAAGGTGATCATATTTAGCTTTATTTTCTTCACAAAAATGAGTAGGTGACAACAACGTGTTAAATTCTGCATGAAACCGAGTAGATATGAGAGGAGGTTAAAAGTCAAAGTTCAGCTAGTTCAAAAGTGTGGATGTTTGCGATGTTTGCCATATCTATTTTCTTTCTTTTTTATGTAGATAGGACGAGGCATGTATAATTAATTAAAAGTTGCATTGTCCATTTTTATTACGCCAATTTTTAATTTTATATCTGCTACACAGAATTGGATACGGATGGTAAATTTGTACTTATGTTACAAATGCTACGCAGAATTGGATACGGATGGTAAATCTGTGCGCATTTTAACTCCTTACTCCACTACCCAACACCAGTAGTTCATTTTCATTATTTAAATGTTGGTGTTCATAAAAGAGGGATGTTTTTTAAAGGCATTAAAAGGAAAACTAAACCAAACAAACCAGCAGAAAAGATATACATGCGTGGTTCAGATCTTGTGCACTTGACTGGCGTAGAAATTAAGGGTTATAGACGATACGGCTTAAATTAACGTTTCCATTTTTATATTGGTTCTTTTCTTTAAAAATTATTAAGATGATACATATCGTTGCGAAATTGAAGTATTGCATTACATGACGATACACTTGAATTGTAACTTCATTCTGGTAAAAAAAAAGCGTAATATGATCCGACGGATAACATTTTTTAAGAAAATTGTAAGAGCGACTTATGAAATAGAGCCAAAGCGAAAATTCGACGTCAGAAGGAACATAGCACAACTGATCATTGTTCAACATTGCGTAAACTCTTGAAAACTATCTATTAATAAGAAGGAGATGCTTAACTGATTACGGCAAAACTTGTCATGTAGTGTTAGGTTGTAGTAAATGTGATTTTGGGAAAGACCATCGTCTTTCCCAAACTTGGTGATATTTATAGTATGAATACAGTGTAGTATTATAGTATAAAAGATTAAGAGAAACAACTGACAAAATAGCATAGCGTATGTATTTTAAATATATCCTTTATTGTGAGGCTGGTGACAATCTCCGATCCAGGTATATGTCAAAATATAAGAAATGTCCCTATTTTCTAATAAATTTGCCCATCCATCACACGAGCATCTGTCAACATAACACATGCTTCATTGTGAGATAATTGTCATTTTTATAAGCCACTGATGATATTTTTCAAGATAAATACGGTATCGTAACCTTAAAAAAGAAAATGTTTCTAAACAGAGTTATCATATTTAGCTTAGCTACACGTAAGTATTCCTATTTATAGCTGCCATTAAAGTACACAAATCTACCTAGTTTCCAAATTTATTAATGTTTCATGCCAATTAACAAAACTGGAATGTAGTAAATCCTCATTAAATATTATTGCAATAAAAAGAATCAATAATGCCCTAGTGCATAATTTTCAATGTTAGACTATCGACAATCATACAAAACTATAAGGGACCCTAATGTCAGTGTTTTGAGATGGTAACTGGTGCAGTCTGTGTATCCTGTACAGGAAGAGGAAATTGGTTGTGGTCTGCTTTCTTTACAGTTAAATGTAGGGGTAATTTTTCAATATGAGGAGAGAGAAAAAGCCTTACCACTAGAATAAATTTATCTGGTATGATTCTAGTGAAATCTTGAAAATTTGACAAGTTAATGACAATCAAATGCATATCTACAACATTATAGGTATGTCAACAAAGTTAGTAATACAGCAGATTAAAAATTACTAAGATCAGAAACTGTCAATCATTTAAATTCTCCCTTGTATACCGTCAAGACGTGAGTGCCTAATACTGGATATCTATCACGAAATATCGGTCAAAGTCATCGGCACGATGCATTGGTTACGCAATATAGACCCGCTGCACTGCACTTTTCTCGATCTGATATTTTACTTTCCAGATGTAAGTCCATTTTGATTGACCGCCTTTGAAATTGTACGACTTTCAAAGAACGTCAAACAATATATGAAAAAGTATGCATCTTATGAGATCATACTCAGACAGACGAAAATATTTTCTAAAACGACAAATATAAACGCTGTTGATAATTTAACAAATGGAAAAATACGTAAAATTGTAAGCTGTTTTGCTGTCAGTTTAAGTTATTTCAGAAACAAATGCTGCCCATTTGATTACAAATGCTTCCTATTTGGTTACAAATGCTTCCTATTTGATTACAAATTTGCCGACAATATCGCAACGACTAAACCCCAAGTTATTTTTATTTTTCTCTTTACAGTTGTTTGGTAATATCGCGTGCAAGAAACAAGAAATTTCGGCATTTATCACGTATTAATCGCAAGTATTTAAAGGCACGTATTCAACTAATGTATTTAATAATCAGGTATTAAAGTATTTAAAGGCACGTATTCAACTAATGTATTTAATCAGGTATTAATTGCAAGTATTTAAAGGTACGTATTCAACTAATATATTTAATAATAATCAGGTATTTATTGCAAGTATTTAAAAACACGTATTCAACTAATATATTTAATAATCAGGTATTTATTGCAAGTATTTAAAAGTACGTATTCAACTAATATATTTAATAATCAGGTATTAATTGCAAGTATTAAAAGGTACGTATTTAAACTAATATATTTAATAATCAGGTCAGCTAGCCATACAAAATGTGAGTGAATATCATAAGGTCACAAGTCTTTATTCCATAATTGTATCATCGTCGTCATCCGGGGTAGTAACCAATCAGAAGTCGTTATTCTTTCATTCGACTAGGTGGTTGACTTTGCATACATCCTTATTGCTCCTTTAACTTAAATAGTACGAACAATAAAAACACTTGACTGTTTTTGCTTTTCAAGACATTTGTGTAACATAGCGTAATAAAATCAATTCCCCAAATTTTCTAACTTTATTTCCAATAAAACAAAAAATATTAGGTTTAATAGGTTCAAGATGGGTGCGGGATAAGGTCGGAGTAAACCGGGTGTTTTCACCTCTGGGAAACAGAATACACGAGACTCTTTAATCATCGAAGAAAGCACGTGCAATTTATAACTATGTTCAGAATACAGGCCCGTAGCTCTTTAAAATATATTTACCGAAATGGATCATGCAAAGCAGCATGAAAACAATGCTACGATTTTTCCCCAGCTGATTCTAGTTCACAGGTTGATAGGAAAAGATGCTGTTTTGTCGAAAAAAGGGTGGGGTGGGGATGCGTTCGCACTTATCGCACACCATTTGGCTACGGGCCTGAAGCAGATGACTTGCTTGATGAAGAAGAATTAAGAAACAAAATATACTTCTTATAGTTAAAGAAAGATTCAATCGGTTGTAGAACCTTTGAAAGCACGTTACTATAAATACAGAAACCTACTATCATACTATTTGATTTATATTGACTAATAGTAGCAATTTAATATATCTCATATTTATTCAGATCATTCTCAAACCTAAAACATAGGCTCTGGTCACATGGATAAAGAACAAACAAACATGGCTTCAACGTTGTATTGATAAATAGCTGGAACTTTTAGCAAGAATTTGACTAGAAAAAGAGAAAGGTAAGAAAAACCTTGAAACAAACGTTTCTCAAAAGCTAGGAAAACTCTGAAATTTACATTTTTACTCTTTTGGGTCTAAATAATATCTGCCTGGCTTAGAAACATTTATGGGCAAATGCCTGTGTTTATGACAAAGTACGACACTGACTATTGGTTGGTTGTTTGTTATGGGTTTAACGCCATTTTTCAGCACATGATAGGCTATACATGGCGGCCAGTATATCTCATGGAGGACACTGATTATTGGAAGTAAAGACGCAAAGCGTAATTAGGTGTTTATCTAGTTAAACTTTTTTAAAATTATAAAAACAGGATATTTGATTAAGAACTTGCCAGAGATATATGGCAACAACTAGAACCGAAGCTCTGTTTTCTTTTCTAATCAATCGGCACTATTGCATTAAGCAAATATTAATTGAATCAATAACATATGAGCGAATGAAAAAAGTATTTAAACATTGATAAAGTCATCCAAAATTGAACACGGTACTAAAAGTAGCTGTATAGGTTGTGCTAAAAGAACCATAGGAAAAATAAATATACTTACGAATGAATAAATAGTTTTAAAGTCATTGGAAGATAATTTTACAATTTATAAATTATGATTAAGAAAATAATATATATATATATATATATATATATATATATATATATATATATATATATATATATATATATGCATGCATGCATGCATGTATGTATGTATGTATGTATGTATGTATGTATGTATGTATGTATGTATGTATGTATGTATGTATGTATGTATGTATGTATGTATGTATGTATGTATGTATGAATGTATGTATGTATGTATGTATGTATGTATGTATGTATGTATGTATGTATGTATGTATGTATGTATGTATGTATGTATGTCCGTAAAGATTTGATTGATGAAATGCTCGAAATTTATCAAGATTGTAACAAATAAAGATTTTCAAAGGTTAGAAAATCTGTAAAACTACTTTTTTCTTAGTATATGCAGCTTAAATTTTGACAAGTTATTACACTGAGTTCAGTAGCGTAACCACCCAAGCACCACCGCAACTGCGGCGGGGGTGGGGGTGGGAGGGACGGTAGATTGGCGGGAGAGTGGTGTCAAGCCCAGTGGGGGCCCAAACATCCAATTAAACAACTTTTTTGATTGGGAGGGCGCTCCAGAATTAAATTTCATAAAATTCCTTTGAAACAATCTCCGATTCATTATTATATTCACGACATGATGAAAATCACTAGTGTTAATTGCCATATCTAAATACTCATGCTTCATTGTGAGATAATTGTCATTTTTATAAACCACTGATGATATTTTTCAAGATAAATACGGTATCGTAACCTTAAAAAAGAAAATGTTTCTAAACAGAGTTATCATATTTAGCTTAGCTACACGTAAGTATTCCTATTTATAGTTGCCATTAAAGTACACAAATCTACCTAGTTTCCAAATTTATTAATGTTTCATGCCAATTAACAAAACTGGAATGTAGTAAATCCTCATTAAATATTATTGCAATAAAAAGAATCAATAATGCCCTAGTGCATAGTTTTCAATGTTAGACTATCGACAATCGTACAAAACTATAAGGGACCCTAATGTCAGTGTTTTGAGATGGTAACTGGTGCAGTCTGTGTATCCTGTACAGGAAGAGGACATTGGTTGTGGTCTGCTTTCTTTACAGTTAAATGTAGGGGTAATTTTTCAATATGAGGAGAGAGAAAAAGCCTTACCACTAGAATAAATTTATCTGGTATGATTCTAGTGAAATCTTGAAAATTTGACAAGTTAATGACAATCAAATGCATATCTACAACATTATAGGTATGTCAACAAAGTTAGTAATACAGCAGATTAAAAATTACTAAGATCAGAAACTGTCAATCATTTAAATTCTCCCTTGTATACCGTCAAGACGTGAGTGCCTAATACTGGATATCTATCACGAAATATCGGTCAAAGTCATCGGCACGATGCATTGGTTACGCAATATAGACCCGCTGCACTGCACTTTTCTCGATCTGATATTTTACTTTCCAGATGTAAGTCCATTTTGATTGACCGCCTTTGAAATTGCACGACTTTCAAAGAACGTCAAACAATATATGAAAAAGTATGCATCTTATGAGATCATACTCAGACAGACGAAAATATTTTCTAAAACGACAAATATAAACGCTGTTGATAATTTAACAAATGGAAAAATACGTAAAATTGTAAGCGGTTTTGCTGTCAGTTTAAGTTATTTTAGAAACAAATGCTGCCCATTTGATTACAGATGCTTCCTATTTGGTTACAAATGCTTCCTATTTGATTACAAATTTGCCGACAATATCGCAACGACTAAACCCCAAGTTATTTTTATTTTTCTCTTTACAGTTGTTTGGTAATATCGCGTGCAAGAAACAAGAAATTTCGGCATTTATCACGTATTAATTGCAAGTATTTAAAGGCACGTATTCAACTAATGTATTTAATCAGGTATTAATTGCAAGTATTTAAAGGTACTTATTTAAACTAAAATATTTAATAATCAGGTATTTATTACAAGTATTTAAAGGTACGTATTTAAACTAATATATTTAATAATAATCAGGTATTTATTGCAAGTATTTAAAAACACGTATTCAACTAATATATTTAATAATCAGGTATTTATTGCAAGTATTTAAAGGTACGTATTTAAACTAATATATTTAATAATCAGGTATTAATTGCAAGTATTTAAAGGTACGTATTTAAACTAATATATTTAATAATCAGGTATTTATTGCAAGTATTTAAAGGTACGTATTCAGCTAATGTATTTAATAATCAGGTATTAATTGCAAGTATTTAAAAGCACGTATTCAACTAATATATTTAATAATCAGGTCAGCTAGCCATACAAAATGTGAGTGAATATCATAAGGTCACAAGTCTTTATTCCATAATTGTATCATCGTCGTCATCCCGGGAGTAACCAATCAGAAGTCGTTATTCGTTCATTCGACTAGGTGGTTGACTTTGCATACATCCTTATTGCTCCTTTAACTTAAATAGTACGAACAATAAAAACACTTGACTGTTTTTGCTTTTCAAGACATTTGTGTAACATAGCGTAATAAAATCAATTCCCCAAATTTTCTAACTTTATTTCCAATAAAACAAAAAATATTAGGTTTAATAGGTTCAAGATGGGTGCGGGATAAGGTCGGAGTAAACCGGGTGTTTTCACCTCTGGGAAACAGAATACACGAGACTCTTTAATCATCGAAGAAAGCACGTGCAATTTATAACTATGTTCAGAATACAGGCCCGTAGCTCTTTAAAATATATTTACCGAAATGGATCATGCAAAGCAGCATGAAAACAATGCTACGATTTTTCCCCAGCTGATTCTAGTTCACAGGTTGATAGGAAAAGATGCTGTTTTGTCGAAAAAGTTTGGGGTGGGGATGCGTTCGTACTTATCGCACACCATTTGGCTACGGGCCTGAAGCAGATGAATTGCTTGATGAAGAAGAATTAAGAAACAAAATATACTTCTTATAGTTAAAGAAAGATTCAATCGGTTGTAGAACCTTTGAAAGCACGTTACTATAAATACAGAAAGCTACTATAATACTATTTGATTTATATTAACTAATAGTAGCAATTTAATATATCTCATATTTATTCAAATCATTCTCAAACCTAAAACATAGGCTCTGGTCACATGGATAAAGAACAAACAAACATGGCTTCAACGTTGTATTGATAAATAGTTGGAACTTTTAGCAAGAATTTGACTAGAAAAAGAGAAAGGTAAGAAAAACCTTGAAACAAACGTTTCCCAAAAGCTAGGAAAACTCTGAAATTTACATTTTTACTCTTTTGGGTCTAAATAATATACTGCCTGGCTTAGAAACATTTATGGGCAAATGCCTGTGTTTATGACAAAGTACGACACTGACTATTGGTTGGTTGTTTGTTATGGGTTTAACGCCATTTTTCAGCACATGATAGGCTATACATGGCGGCCAGTATATCTCATGGAGGACACTGATTATTGGAAGTAAAGACGCAAAGCGTAATTAGGTGTTTATCTAGTTAAACTTTTTTAAAATTATAAAAACAGGATATTTGATTAAGAACTTGCCAGAGATATATGGCAACAACTAGAACCGAAGCTCTGTTTTCTTTTCTAATCAATCGGCACTATTACATTAAGCAAATATTAATTGAATCAATAACATATGAGCAAATGAAAAAAGTATTTAAACATTGATAAAGTCATCCAAAATTGAACACGGTACTAAAAGTAGCTGTATAGGTTGTGCTAAAAGAACCATAGGAAAAATAAATATACTTACGAATGAATAAATAGTTTTAAAGTCATTGGAAGATAATTTTACAATTTATAAATTATGATTAAGAAAATAATATATATATATATATATATATATATATATATATATATATATATATGCATGCATGCATGTATGGATGTATGTATGTATGTATGTATGTATGTATGTATGTATGTATGTATGTATGTATGTATGTATGTATGTATGTCCGTAAAGATTTGATTGATGAAATGCTCGAAATTTATCAAGATTGTAACAAATAAAGATTTTCAATGGTTAGAAAATCTGTAAAACTACTTTTTTCTTAGTATATGCAGCTTAAATTTTGACAAGTTATTACACTGAGTTCAGTAGCGTAACCACCCAAGCACCACCGCAACTGCGGCGGGGGTGGGGGTGGGAGGGACGGTAGATTAGCGGGAGAGTGGTGTCAAGCCCAGTGGGGGCCCAAACATCCAATCAAACAACTTTTTTGATTGGGAGGGCGCTCCAGAATTAAATTTCATAAAATTCCTTTGAAACAATCTCCGATTCATTATTATATTCACCACATGATGAAAATCACCAGTGTTAATTGCCATATCTAAATACTCGAATAGGTTGGAGAAATTGAAGCGTATTTATACCCCTCCCCCCAATAAATTATAAAACTTTGTTAACAATATTCACTAGACGAATTACGTTGATCTGGATTTAAGACTAAATTACTTCTTACTTGTGGGGAGATTACTACAACGTCTATAATAATACTTGCAAAATATCACTGCAAACGCTCACCCCCCCCCCCCCCAAAAAAAGAGATTCGTCCTATATTTATTTTCTGCAAGTCTGTCGGATTAGTTTTTTTTTTTCTTTCCTTTTGCCACAAAAGCAGGAAACAACAACGAAACATTAAAATCAAATCAATATGACCTATATCCAAAAATGTTCACATTCGTATCAACATATATATATATATATATATATATATATATATATATATATATATATATATATATATCATATCTGTCACTAATGACATTAATATAGTAGAGTATGTTCAAGTAACAGCTTCTTTTGATTATATATTGTCAGATGTAATTTGCAATTATTGTGTGCAGATGCAAACATATTTGGAGACTCACTCCTCTGTATTTGAGAACCTAACCTCAAATTCACTGCCCAGTTTATGCTAAAAACTCAATATTATGGATTAGGGAAAAGTTGTCAATTGTAAATAAATTAAATGCCTAGGGTTGGATGAAGATTGTAGGAAAAAGACGAGAAAGAACATCTTTATTGTGTTTCTCACGAATTCATACTGTCTTGCTCTAAAAAGGTGCAGACACGTTGAACTGAACATGCCTTTCCGTAACTATTGTCCCTGCTGTCTCGTTAGTAATGTAGATCACTTTTTTGACGGGTGAATAAGAACGTGTTTTAGTATACACAATCATATAATTAAGGTTACTAAAGATCCTAATTGTCGCCGTCACTTTTGCTGTTGAAAATAATAATAATAATAATAATAATAATAATAATAATAATAATTATTATTATTATTATTATTAGTAGTAGTAGTATTGTTGTTGTTGTTATTTTTGTTGTTGTTTCTACTACTAAGATTGCAACTATTATTATTATTATTATTATTATTATTCAGTGCATCGCAAATTGTAATATTTTACACATTCAAAAAAAGAAATATTCTATTAAATCTCCATAAATAGCTGATTACACACGACAGCTCAGCTGATAGAACGTCGAACTCGTAATCGAAGGGTCGTTTGTTCGATACCCGCTTTGGTCAGCCGCGTCAGCTGCCTCAGTATGTCCCGGGGAAAGCGCTAAATCCAGACGAGATAGAGCGCTAAATCCATGAACTTGATGGATTTAGCTCTCTAGCTAATCTGGTATTTCTTGAATTCTTTCCTGTTTGATTGTCTTATTTAAATATTCTGCGCACTGCAGGACCTTCACCTAAGTGAGTGCTTAGCCTTAGCTTTGTGTCAACACAAACATATTCTCTCTCTCTCTCTCGTGATCGATTATCACCACTTTTGGATAATGCTTACGGCAAGCATTCCGCACTCGATCATCTTTAATTTCTTACGTGCACTTTATTTGATCTAGGACAGGTTGGTTAAAATCTGTAATTTCTACAAATCTACGGATATTTTTTGATTGAATAGTACCACAGCTCTTAATTATATCCTGACATTCATGTCTTCGTTATTGGTGTGAAAAAAAAAAAAAAAAAAAAAAAAAAAAAACACGGGTCATCAATTCGATGACATATTTTAACACTCAAGACAAAAAGGAGAAGATCCGTATACTTTCTGATGTGTGCACTGGTACGGAACTTTTAGATTAAGCAAATGCACATCGCCAAAGGCTTCGTTTTATACAGAAAATGTCAGCTATACAAAGAAGAGTCAACAATTAAAAATAGATCTGTTATATATGGCTGTCTGAGTGGTCATTTACAGGTCACTCACACATCTCATCTGTGTCCGCGTGAGTTCGAGTCTCGCCTCGACCAAGGTTACCAGTAGCTTCCCGTGGGTCGGTGGTTCTTTCCGGGTTCTTCCTCAACCAAATATACTGGCCGCTATGTATAGCCCATCATGTGCTGAAAATTAGCTTTAAACCCCACACAAAATCGAACCAGTCCCTAATTACTTAAAACGCAGCGTCCAATCTGGTTGAGGAGACGCGGTGGCTTAGTGGTTAGCGTGTCGGACTTGCGACCGAAAGGATGCCGGTTCGAATCCTACCATTAGATCAGCCTGGGTCGGTTACCATGGTGTGTCCTTGGGCAAGGCACTTTACTTCAGTTGCATCAGCACTAAATAACCTACATGTGTTGATGTGCCGTAAAACACAAAATCAACAACAGCAACCAATCTGATTATGCTTTAATAATGTTCAGATAGAAACCAAAATGATGCCAAACCATGGTCAGGAATAGAACAATACCTCGTCTGGTCTTAACTATAGTGAATCCTCAGTATTATAAGTACACATTGGAGTCAAAACCTTCAAAGGAGCAGATATAATTGTGCTGACCCTTGTTGCCTCGCACGTGAAGTATTTTGCAAGAAAGAGGCTAAACAAGGCGGTCAAATTTCTGTTTGTACTTCAACTCAGTGACTTAAGTTTTTTTTATTGTAGACATTAGAAGAATTCTGTCACTATTTTAAGATCGTATTTAGACTTTGCAGAGTTACTTTATTTTGTATTTCCCCATTTTTGCGGATATTTTAAGTTTGACCATTTCCGTTCGTCCATATGTCCGTCCGCCCACTTGTCCGTCCGTGTGTCTGTTAGTTTGTCAATTGTTTCTCATAGTACCCGGAACTTGTAGCAAGAATTTGACGAGAAAAAGAGAATGGTAAGAAAAACTTGCAAAACTTACATTTCTCAAAAGCGAAAAAAAAATAAAATATATCAAACTTTGAAACTTATTTTTTTACTCTTTTTGGGCCTAACGATAGACATCCCGACAAAAAGCATTTATGTGCATATGTCTGTCTTTATGATAAGGTATGCCACTGATTGTAGTCGAAGCATTTATGGGGATATGTCTGTCTTTACGATAATGTATGCCACTGATTGTAGTCGAAGCATTTATGGGGATATGTCTGTCTTTATGATAATGTATGCCACTGATTGTAGTGAAAGCATTTATGTGCATATGTCTGTCTTTATGATAATGTATGCCACTGATTGTAGTGGAAGCATTTATGTGCATATGTCTGTCTTTATGATAAAGTATGCCACTGATTGTAGTGGAAGCATTTATGGGAATATGTCTGTCTTTATGATAATGTATGCCACTGATTGTAGTGGAAGCATTTATGTGCATATGTCTGTCTTTATGATAAAGTATGCCACTGATTGTAGAGGAAACAAAGACGCAAAGCATCATCCAGTGTAATATGTTTGTTATTTCGTTAAACCTTTTTAAATTTTATGATAAGGATATTTAATAAAGAATTATCCAGCAATATTGCAACAACTAGATCTGAAGTTGTTTCCTGTTTTTCTTTTCTAATCAATCGGTAGGTAATACCATCTGCAAAATAAAAATCATTTTATATGAATCACATGTTAGTCTCACTTTTAAATTAACCAAATATTCAGTGAATCGATAATATATGAAGGTATAAAGAAAAATGTAAACAATAAGAAAACTCATAAAAAAAGTTGAATATGGTACTACAACTAGCTAAATGGGTTGTGTTAAAAGAACGATGGAAAAGCTAAGGTTTATGCTTAAAAAAGAATAAATCATTTTAGGGTTATTGAAAGCACAATGCCAAAATAATTATCAAGAAAACAACCATAGTTTCAAATATATGATTCGATATATATGTGATTTAAAATTCATCCAGCTCTTTTCAAAAGAGATGGAACTCAGTTTAACAAACTTCATCCAACAAACTCCTTCATCTCCTTAAGTCCAAATATACTCACCATCTTAGAGAAGTGGACACGGCACTCTCCTCTCGCATACAGAAATTCTGAAAAACAGTAGTAACCAGAGCACGTTTCAAGTCTATAGACACAAGTTAGATTCTTTGCTGTGCACACTGAAAAAAACAAACAAACAACTTGTCAACACACAAACAAAGACATTATAAAGGGATCACGTAAAACAGTTAAATGTCTTTTCTCCAGATTCAACCAATCAAGACAAGAAGAAAAGAAAAAAAAGGAACAACAAATTCCACAACAATTTAGCTTAAGACGGTAGTAATCTTGTCCTCAGTACAATTATTGGAGTAGGGTATCAATCTTCTCTCCAAAGGCCTTCATTTTTGGACGCGACCCAAAACCTAAACTTTTCTCCAATGAAAAGAAGACTTCGAACAATGTGCATTTAGAATGAGAGAAACATTCAGTGATTTTGCTGAGAATTCAAATTCACAAACTTGAGGCAAATATGGCATTAGTAAAATTGGCCATTGTCATTGTGTTTTTTCAATTTGAATTGTAGTACGTCTTTAAATTTCATTTCATGGAATATTTCTTAATCAGCATTTATTGTCAACGAACGCTAGGGACTCAGTTGATAACGTCAGGATCTCATAACTTCAACATTTTTCAACCATTGTTCGTGAAATTTTCAGTTTACGTTAAAATATTAACACTAATTCACATCTGGTAAGTGTCAACACCAAACACTCTCATTTTTATATGATGTGCTTTGTTTCTTTCTATGCGTTGCTATTTCTGCTCTGGCGATAGGTCAGTTGGTGTCTGCGAAATATATTCATCACAGTTCCTGTATACAATTTTAATTGATCGGCATGTAGTATGGTGCATGAAAGAAATATCAGTTCGACTCGTGACGTCACAGCGTGAAAATCAGATTTGACCTAAGTATGATAATTGCTTCTGCATTTGCCGTACAGGGGCAAATATTCAGATCTTCAAACGTGCAAAACTCGGTAACTAGCGTCAGTCCTGATGTGTAGTGTTTATTATTTTTATGTTATTTTCTTCTTTTTTTTGGGGGGGGGGGGCATTTACATTACTTAAAAGTGTTCTACCAAATAAATATAAGTTAAATTTTCAGTCCATGTTACCTTTAAATTTTGATTATTGCTAAAGAAAATATAAATTTTTAATGTTCCTGTCTCTTAGCAGGACAAACTAAGACCATCTTTATAGGTGCTACAGACATAGGGATTCTGTTGCATTTGTAAAACGTTTCTCTTCATAAAAACAGTTAAATTTCAAGTTATAAGTTGCATTCAAGTATGATGAACGGTATCAAAAGTAAAAATGCAAGGTTTTGTTTTAATTTTTAACATAAAGAAGATCTATTTTTGCCACTATTTTAATATTTGATTATTTAATTTTTTTTAGTATGACCCTGATATGTAAAATTTAAAGCCTCATTAACTGCCTCGAAATAAACGAAGTCGAACTAAAAATACACTTATAAGAAACTAAAGCAATGAAATTAACTGGAATTGTTAAGTTATACAGAAAATGTTTCATATTTGAAACTAGGAACGTAGGAATTCTACGATAATTACTTCAACAAACTAAAAGCATTTTCTACTACTATATTGTGCACTTTTAAAGAAATCATTTAGCTTTACATGTCGGGAGTCAAACAATTATAACTCAGGAATTTTTTTTTTTTTTTGGGGGGGGTTTCTAATTTAAAAGAATGAAGGGAGATGGGTAACAACAACAACAATAATTATAATAATAATAATAATAATAATAATAATAATAATAATAATAATAATAATAATAATAATAATGATGATAACAATAATAATAATTATGTAATCAACAATAAATGTTGCAACAAGAACAATAATAATAATAATAATAATAACAAGAACAAGAAGAAGAATATGAACGTGAATATGTTTTTACTATTTTTAGCTAAAACTAGGATTTCAGTGGTATTCCAGCTGCGCAAGTCATAAGTCTTGCAGTGTTGTGAATACATCTTGGAATTCAAAGAGAAAAGCTAAAAGACCTAACAAGGCATTTCAAATAGTGAGTTATTTTTTTATATTTTTATTTTTTTATTTTTTTATATTTTTAACTAGTAGGATACATCTATCGATAGGAAACATTTATTTTTTGTCGAAAGTTATAAGTTTCATCATGTTTCTTCGCCAGATAGAAGATTTTGGATACCGTGTGAATATTTTGTTTAGGTATTTGTTGTATCATAATAATGTTACAGAATGTGACACCTTTTTGCCCTCTGGGTTAAACCGATGAATTATATTGTGAAAGATTAATTTGCTTTCTCGTATTTAGTGTCATTTATGTGCTTTCCAGTGTGATGCATCTCTTTTCTTACGAACCAAATTTGAATAGTTAGAGCATCACTCATCAATTTCTAACGTCATCAGGTCTTTAATGTAAGTATTCATCAGATATAACTTTATTTGAAAAACGAGTTGTATAATATCAATATTTCATTCAACACGTTACATAAATGTCATGTTAAATAAGCACGTATGTAATAATCCATTTACCACATGATAAAAATCACTGATGTTTTCTTTGTGCCCAAAATAGTGTTGTTAGCAAGAAAATATATGGCAATAAATTGTCATATCTAAATACTCGAATAGGTTTTAGGGTCTTACGTGGTATTTGTACAAAAAACACAATTAATAACGTTCATCAGGATTCGTGACTCCATTACTCCTTACTTGCAATGAGATTTACGACAACGTCTGTAATAATACTTTTAAAAAAATATCAGTGGCTAAACCATTAAAAAAATGCTTGCCATAGAATGTGGACCCTCAAGCCCTAAATGCTGGATAAGTGTACAGACACGCTACTATTGCATTCTGACCTGCTGGATAAGTGTACAGACACGCTACTATTGCATTCTGACCTGCTGGATAAGTGTACAGACACGCTACTATTGCATTCTGACCACCAGCCTTATATAGGTCTAGAATAAAACCACCATGAAATTTGACTGAGTAAACCAATGTTTCGCTTTTTGCGCATCAACGATTTTAAAATAGAATTCAGGGATTCGGTGCTTAGTTATTTCCGCCCTGTAACCTGTTGTCCGCCATCTTACTAAATGAAAACAGTTAAGAACTGTCTCGTTCAATTAGACCTTTCGCGTGGATCCGTGAGATCTTCGCCATAGGAGTGTCTGGACAAGGTCTATACAAACGATTGTCTCGTTTAATCGGATTCTCGTGTGACTCCAAGAGATCCACGCTGTACGAGAGTCTGGTAAGGTCTAACCAATTGACTTTTACCGATACATGTCGTTGTTTTCTTTTTTCTTTCTGACATCTGAAATAAACACCATCTATACAGTAAAGCCCATTACCGCTAATTGTGCATAAGATGTAAATGTAAATACATTTATAATGCACGTTAAATGAAGCAGACAAAGCTGGTACCAAAGTGAGCAATTCATGACCCTTTTATGTCCTCTGTAAGTCAATGTCACTGTCTGACGATTTGCAAAATTTGTGTGCAGACGAGAAAACCTATTATATATATATATATATATATATATATATATATATATATATATATATATATATATATATATATATATATATAATTTGGAACCAGACTGTGTTTGTACCAAAGTGAGCAATTCATGCCCCTTTTATGAACTCTGTAAGTCAATGTCACTCTCTGACAATTTCCAAGATTTTCGTGCAGACGTGAAAACCTATATTACCTATACATATTTTAATTGGCCGGTCAAAAACATAATCAAAGATATGAAAATTGTGCATTTAAGTGGTCGACGTTTTCATTAAGAATGCTAACCAACCTACCATCCAAACAGCGAATTTACCGAATTTATTGTAAGCCTCGTTTGAGTCTTCTAATTGTTTGTTTACTAGAGTCTCGTATAGCAAAGATCTCACGGATCCACGCAAGAAGTTTGGTGGAATGAGACTATACCAACAATTGAAACGCTCATAACGAGGCTTACAAAAAGTCTGATAAAGTCTCCGATTGGTTGATAAGTTAGTCAGCGTTATTAATAAAGACTTAGATCACATAAATACACAATTGTCATATATTTGTTTAAGTTTCCAACCTGCCACATGAAATATGTAAATTTAACACAGGTGTTCGCTTCTGCATGAAAATATATACACAGAATTTTGGTGTCGGGTTTATATTGAGATGTTTGATTAATAAAATGCTTACTTGTCGAAGCAATTCGTACTAACAGCAAAAACTATCATTCTTCTTTTCCATCCAGTGTTTGGGAGAAGTCAAATAAATTTTAGACAGATATACAGTAGACAAGTACGATTAATAAATAAATAAATAAATTACTAAATAAATAAATAAATAGACATGATCCCTTTAAAGATTTTTGGTTTTCTCGCCCAGTAGTCTTGCTTAAAGTACATACAAATATTTGAGCTAAATATGAAGTAAAATAATTAATTAAGCTATACCTGGCCTTGGAAACTTGTAATGACAAACTACACATAATAATTATTTATGAGGAAAAAAGGAAAAATTAATACAACTTAATTAGATGTGGACTCCACAAGAGAAGTTACATTAAATGCCTGAGTAATACCGCTATCTCAAAGTTAAAACAGTGATGGTGCAAGTTGTATTTCAATGTCTCAATTTACATCATTATTTAAACATGAGGTTAGTATTTAGATCAGTGTACATTATTATTTAAACATGAAGTTAGTATATAAATCAATGTACATTATTATTTAAGCATGAAGTTAGAATTTAGATCAACGTACATTATTATTTAAACATGAAGTTAGTATTTAGATCAATGTACATCATAATTTAAGCATGAGGTTAGTATTTAAATCAATGTACATCATTATTTAAACATGAGGTTAGTATTTGGATCAATGTACATTATTATTTAAACATGAAGTTAGTATTTAAATCAATGTACATCATTATTTAAACTTGAGGTTAGTATATAAATCAATGTACATCATTATTTAAACATGAGGTTAGTATTTAGATCAATGTACATTATTATTTAAGCACGAAGTTAGTATTTAAAGCAATGTACATCATTATTTAAACATGAAGTTAGCATTTAAATCAATGTACATCATTATTTAAACATGAGGTTAGTATTTAAATCAATGTACATCATAATTTAAACATGAGGTTAGATTTTAGATCTGTCCTAATATCATCATATTTTTTAAAGACGATGTTTGTTTTTTTGGGGGGGATGCTGTTTTTTTTCTTTTTTTTCATATAATTTTTGCTAAAGAAACCAAATTTTGAGGCATGTCTAAAGGCACTTTGCATGTATTTTATATTTTTATATTTTATATTTTTATATTTTATATTTTATATTATATATTTTTATTTCATCATATATAACATTATCTTGGACCTTTTTTGACAATTAGAAAGAAATATTTTACATATTCAGCTTCATTGTACCTGTCATGCCAAATTTACATGATATTTATTTTTTGGATCTGGGAAACCCCAAAATGAGTATAACTATCATGTAATTTATCTTTATGAGCTCTGAATAAATTATCTAAAGATTGGATAAGGCAAAGAATTACTGTTGCTTTCCAAGCGATAAAACTATTAATTTGTCTAATTATGTGTATTATATGTGTATCGAGCGGAGAGGCTTCGAATTTACCTCAAACACACAAGAAGCTGCTGTATGCTGTACTTTACTGACACTAGATCTTTTCGCAGACATTTAAAATTCGTTTTTGGTACTTAAATTGTGGACATGTTTAGTGTGAAGCGTAATTCAATACTAATAAATGCATCTGCTTAAATACCTTCGCTTTGCATGTCAATGTTTCAATGGTAGGTAACAGTGGCCTCGAACGAGGCTAACCCAATAATGTCCAATTCGATGATCTTTTTTTAAAATACATTTTTCTGAGCATTCATTTATCATAACTATAGAATAAATAAATTAGCATAATTTTAGAGCAAATAACTGTAAAATAGCTCGTTTGGGGGAAAAATGTAAAATTTTCAAATGTATTAGCATTGACGCAAATACTATTGAATACAGAGACAATCAGAAGATAATTTTCAATTACATAATCTCTGTAACTCACGCATTCGAGCTTTTCATTACGCGTGATTGAGTTCTCCACTTTGCGAAAACAAAACTCCCACTTCGCCTGATCGAACTACCTGGCAAGCCAACAGGGTTATAAAGTAAATACATTTCGCGTTCTCAGAGGTTGAACGATAATGTATTAAAAGCTAATAAAGATAAATAACAGGATCGGTATTTTAAGCTCTAATACGCGATCTCAAGAGAGCCAGTCGGAAAGTCGTTAAAATCACATGATTAGATGAATCATATGAGTCGTTTGAATCACATGATTACGTATTCGACACAGCATAAATTGCGTGATCAAATACGCGATTTTGAGACAGCCAGCCCGAAAAGCCGTTTAAATCACGTGAATACATATTCAAGACAACAGGAATGTGCGTTGTCGAGGCTTTAATACGCGATTTTTAGACAGCAAATCGTAAAGTTAGTTTTAATCACTTGACCTTATCTCTAACTTTTGTTCACGTATTCTGGACTCGAGATCGCGTATTCGAGCCTCGAATACGCGATGATGAGATAAATAGTATGATAAAAAATACTTCTCTGATTCTCTCTCTCTCTCTATCGATCACGTTTTTGTGCTTGGAGAATGCACTTTCGTGTTGTCTCGAATACATGATCATGTGATTCAAACAACTTCTCCAAACGATTCTCTCCAGCTTCGAATACGTGCAATCGAGCTTCGAAAAAGGAGCTTTAAAAACGCGAAATGTTTTCGCGTCAGCTGGCCACATAGAACGATTACGCAAAGTAGAAGTTTTTATTTCTTGTGATGGAAAACTCGATTGCTCGCTTTCAGAGATAATGTGATTGAAAAGTAATCGAGCTTCGAGGTCGTCAAGTGCTTCCACATTATGACCCTGTTGACTTTGTTTGTATGATGTAGCAACGTTATGGATTGCCTAGGCGAGCATTACCGTATTGGAAGGTTACAGGAAAATGGCAATTTCTCGAGCTACTGACCTACAATATATTATATACTTTTTAAAGGTTTAAAATACCAGAAGGGTCTAAAACCTCCAGAAGAGGAATATTTTCACTAAAAACTAAAAAATGTAATTATTTTTTATACAAATTATTCTCAGTCTTGTGTCCGGTATCTGTAATAACACTACGAGTCTCAGGCGTTAATTAAGCTGTTGTTTTCACTAGCTATTCGGTTCGTTAGGTGCATAGCGCCCCAAATGTGATCAAGTGCCCGTAGGACCGAATCCGAAAAATTTAAAATGGATTAGAAACAAATATAACAATCACGCATTAATTACTTTCTTGTTCTAACATCAATTGACCCATAAAGCACACGTATAAACTCTTTGTCAATGCTGATCTGTGCTAATCGACCTCTCATCAATGAAGATCATGAGTATCAGTCCGCTCGTCCCTAACCGATTTATCAGCAAAAACAACTGACAAAATCAACCCTTCATTCTTCTTCCATGATTACAGAGCTCATCATTACACGAAACCTTTACGGAATTCGCCACCAACTCAATCTACTAACGTTCATGGCGGTAGACACTTTTACAAAGGATTGCTTAACGATAGAAAATCGAACCATATCTTTGAGCCCATTGACATCGTTTACCGCTTTAATTTTTGAAAATAAGAGTGTATATTGAATAGATAAGGTGCACTGATTGACCATACTAAAAATACTAAACCACATTTCAATCCCTTGAACATCACATCCTTGCCTTATAAGACGTTATAGCGTAGTGTGTGACGTCACAACGTAATGTTCAACATGTCTGATAGCAAAAATATGTAGTTAATGAATAAAACGTCACTGCTATGTTATAAAAATACATTTATGTATCTATTTACAAGCTTGAAGTACTTTAGGAAAAGTCGCTTGCATAAATCGATTGTCTTCTCTCGCAGATTTCAAATTTGTTTTATTCATCGAAGGAATATTTTTGTAAATTTTTTTTTATTAAGTGACAAATGTGTTTTCATCAGCAGATATTTCTACACTGACTTGCGATTTAGACAATTTTTAAAATAATCGCTAATTTATTTTATGAAAAAAAAAATGTTTAAGCCGTGTCAGGCACAAATTATCACCCAAGCCAACCAAGTAGATTCATCCCAGGCATGCACAATTTGAGGTGCCTCATTCGTTTCACTTCGGTTTTTCTCAAGCACTTGTATGTCTTTCCATTGCATAGCGATGAAAACCGAAGTGGGCCGCGTGACCCGGACTACATAGAAGGTAGTCTCGACCTGCCCAGACTATATCTGCATAACGAATTTGCAGTTATAAGTCTTGGGAAAGACGCGGATACGTTTTGAGGTGCCTCATTCGTTTCACTTCGATTTTTCTCAGGCACTTGTATGTCTTTCCATTGCATAGCAATGAATCCGAAGTGGGCCACGTGACCCAGACTACACGGCATAAAAAATTCGCAGTTATAAGTCTTGGGAAAGACGCCACCCCCACTCCACTTCCACCCCACCCCCCTTCCGCTTTTTGATGACATCAAGCGGATACGTTTTGATTTCATCCCTTGAGAAAGTTTTGATATCATTATGATTATGATGTCATAATACAATTAAATTGATCTTACAATATTTGTTCTGCGTGATATAAAATTTACTTTTGGTTATCTTAGAGGTGTAAGCTGGAATGCTTTGTTGAGTTATTAATTTAATTTACCTTTAGTCGATGCTCCGAGCGCCGTCTAGCGCCCCGTGTCACTTAATGCCCCCCCCCCCGTTCCAATCCTAGTCTCGTTCAACCAGAGCAATGAACAATATAAACACAGAGTTCAAAATGTACCATCACACAATTTGAATTTTTCTTGTCTCAGTTTAACAAATGTAGCAATAGATTTGTAATTTTCCACTTTCTATTTTTCAGCATTTTGGGGTTTCAAAGCACCATTGGATGGATTTTACCCAAGAAGCTACAACAACGTACATGATATTTACTCAAGTAAGCTGTGATAAAGATATTCCGTAAACTAATTATCAAAGAAATTTTAGATACACTTGTAAACGTCACAAACAGTTAAAGATTCAGTGTTCATTATTATTATTATTATTGTTGTTGTTGTTATTATTATTATTATTATTATTATTATTATTATTATTATTATTATTATTATTATTATTATTATTATTATTATTATTATTATTATTATTATTAAGTTCATTGAATTACGAACCGACAAAAAGAATGCTCTATGATCCGCTTGCACAGAGTTTTTCGGTCCCAAAAATGTAAACTGGTCAATAATTATAATTAAATTTTACATCTAATAATGACAGAATAAAGGAAATTCTGTCAAAAAATAAGTATTAATTATATCCATTCTAACCTTGTTTTACCGTGCTGGAATCCATGCAAAATAGCGATCAGTATCCTTAATTTACATACAGCCAATCAGGAAACAGTTACCAGTTGCATGACAACATGACACAGACTGACCCTTGGTCATTACATCATCATACGATCAGCCTCTGTTTGACTGAATGGTAGAGCAATAAGTATATGATTACATTGAAACATTTCTTTTAAAAAAAACTACTCATGCCCATATTTCTCGACATCGAAATTTGGGAGTAGCACCTTCTTGTTCTAGCCAGTGCACAACATTCGCTACGTAAGAAAATAGCCTTCTCTTTTAGTTTTTCTAATATGTCCTATAGTTTAGTCTTTCTAATATATACTATAGTTTACTGAAGATGACAAATATGTCTCGTTAGCAAGAAAATATATGGATCCCAATCAATGCACGAAGTGGTAAGCATACTCAAAATAAAATCAATCTGGGTTGATAAAAGTTGATAACAAGCCATAATGTGTGTGTGGTGTCTCGGGGGGGGGGGGGGGCTGAATGTGATTAGGGTCCGGTCTGCTATCAACAAAGAATCTTTCCTTTTAAAGCAAAAATCAAAGCAGTTGTTGTTGTTGTTATTGTTGCTTTGTTCTTGTTTACCCCGTGTCTGTATCAAATTTAGACCGATTTATTTTTGATCGATAGCATTTATGAAATGTGTGCTTGTATGTATGTATGTATGTATGTATGTATGTATGTATGTATGTATGTATGTATGTATGTATGTATGTATGTATGTATGTATGTATGTATGTATGTATGTATGTATGTATGTATGTATGTATGTATGTATGACTTTATTTCCTCTTCAACAGAGATTACACCAGGTTATTAAATTCAGGACAATACAAGATCATGAAACAAAAGAAGGAATCAAAGTGACATAACTAGCAGAGAAATAATGTGTCAACTAACGTATTTACAAAACAAAACATCTTAATAGATGCAATCATATAAATATGTCCATAGAAATATCAGAACAAAATATAATTTAGCTTAGCATGGCACTAACCTTCTTTAAACACTTGCCTGATGCTGTTAATGATACAATGACTGTCAGTACGCCTATGTTGTTACATGATTAACAATAACTTTGAGATAGTAAAGACAAGGAAATGGAAAACTTATACAAATGGTAACAATATGTGCATTTCTTGCTACATGACAGATGTATGCATGTATGTATGTATGTATGTTTGTATGCATGTGTGCTTGCGTGCATGCGTGTATGCATGACTGTCTAAACTGACTGACTTTGTTTCCTCTTCAAAACAAAATACATCATGTTAATCAAATCATGGATATTACAAGAACATGAAACACAATAAGGATCCGAGTAAAAAGATAAAAGAGACATACTGCGTAAGCTAAGACAAGGTAAAACGTAATAATACATTTAATAATACAATTATGTCTAAGAAATTTTGGAACTAAATACCATTTATCTTAATAAGGCCCCAGCCTTCTTTGAGCATTTGGCTGATACTGCTAATGTCATAGCGAGTGTCAGTACATCTAGTATATAGCATATATTGTTACATTATTAACAATAACCTTAAAATAGGGAAGACAAGGACTTTTATGTGTTTTGGGATATGTTTGAGAATTATGCTATAATTAATCCTAAAGCGGGTGACTGATACGTTAATGCAATTATACGTACATAGCCCAACAAAAATAAAAAGAACAACACAGATGGAAAAGTTATACAAATGGTAACAATATGTGTCTTTCATACCACATGATAAATGTACGCATGTATGCGAGTATGTATGCTTCCATGCATGTATGTGCGTGTGCGTGTATGTGTATGTATGTATGTGTGTATGCATTCATTGTTGTCTGGATGATTTTATTTCCTATTAAACAGAAATAGCATCAGGTTTATCTGATTCAGGCTAAAGCGTGATCCTGAAACACAGCACCTAATAACATTATTAACTAAAAGAGGAATGCAAGATATTGCGTCAACTAACATATTTACAATGCGGAATATCTAATTATGTAAAACCATAGAAATATATCTTTAGATGTACCGGAATTGCTTTCACTTAGCCAAGTATAACCCTGGTCATTCTATAAACACTTACATGGTGCTAGTACTAGTACCAAAAATTAATACATGTGCATGTGGCATCTATTGTTAAGCGATAAGTACCTACTTTGTGTGCTTGGAATATAATTGATATAATACTTAATTTTCGCACTGAGACCTTTAGAGCAGGTTTAGAGTAACAACAAACAGGAAAATGTATACAGATGGATGGTAGCAGTATGTGTCTTTCCTGATTCGTGATAAATGTGGGTATTTATCAATGAGATTTAATCTCTAATATGAACGCTTTTCTTGAATAATACCTGCTTTACAGTAGGCGGACGACTCTTAGGGCAGATATACCTGTAATATTAAAAGGAGACCAGAGAAATCGAAATCTTCCGCAGTACGTCGTGATGTTTGTATTAAAGGATGATTTACAAATATCTTTTGTGCAGTAAGCAGTGACAAAATTAATAAGACAGCGATATTCCAATAAAAGTAAGAATAACAGGGAGCAGGTCCCGTGTGGTTAAAGAGAAACAGAGGTGACAATACGTGGTAAAAATTACTGTATATGAACCAAAGGGCATTATATCCCCGTGGGTTGTTATATAGCAACATTCACGAAATTTATAGCGAGACTTTGGACAGATTTAGTTTCATTAAACGATACTGTACTACTTTTTTGCTGCTATGTTAGGAAATGTTGGTTGTAAGTGTGGCATGCATTTTCTTGTATAATGAAGCTATACCGCCCGCCGTCACCAGCATTAATCTATTCCATACATCGTCATTGATAGAGGTCAAACAGTCAACCCTACTTCCAAGAAATGTCTCTAACAAAATATCATCTTCCTGGTTGAATAAGTCAATCCCGTCTCTCACATGTAACGTGTCAATTACTCTCTCAAAGAAATCATTGCGTTCTGCAAGTAGTATCTCACAACCTACAATAAGATGTTTGCCCTGTCGTCAACCTCTTTTCCACAGAGTTTACATATCACAGATTTAACAACAGGCACGACAGATAGTTTCACTATTTCAGACAAAGGCCATAACATCGATGGAAATTTACGTCCAAGAAACCACATGTTACTTGGTTTTAAATCTAAATGAATATTTCTGAAATTAAATAGATCATCCCTTAATTCCATATTTGCTCTCCAGGAAGTTTCTTCTTGACTTTGAATAACATAACTAATGTGTCGATTCCAAACCCTTTCGTCTTCTGGCAGGACTTTTACTGTGTAGTCTAAGAGAACGTTACCATGTCGTATTTCTTAGTTATTCTGTCAATGTCTGGTACAAAACCCGTCTGATTTAAAGGGTTTGTCAAATACTGACATAAACGTATAGTAAATATCTTTTTCCAGATATAAGACCACTCGCCCACACACAGTCTATTGAGAAAGGATAATTTCGCCTTAGCTATGTATGCTTCCAGTGGCCAAAGTCCTAAAGTACTGCATGTTGCTTCTGTAGGCGAGTACTTATCTAAAGCTTGCATACGTCTTGCTGCATACCTCTGACATAACTCGTTTTTCTATCATGGAATGTGGGATGCCCGACCATAGTTCGCATCCGTATAGAACCGAGGGCAGAATAATTCTCTTCCAGATTTTAAGACTTGTTAAGGGATTCATTCCGCCATCTCTGATACAAATAAAATAAAAGAAGTTTAACAAATGTTTGCCCTTATCGCATGCTTCTTCTATAGCGTAGTTTGATTTTAAGTTGTACGCTAGAGGTACTCCGGCATACTTCTTACTTTTGACTGCTGGGATTTGAGTTTTGTCAAACAGAAAATAGGGGAAAACAGCCGTTCTTTTGTTAGTGAATAAAACAGTGCAATTTTTATCTGCGTTATATCTAAGTCTCTTCCTTCTCGCGTAGCTAGAAATTTTTATCAAGCAAATGTTGCATCGAATGATGCGAATTAGCTATTACAGTGGTGTCGTCCGCTAATAAGACACACGGCAGGTGGAGATCTGCAATTTTTAGACCACACAAGGTTTGATCCAATTCGGTGATCAGATCATCTATCATTACAAGAAAGAACCACGCAGACAAGGTGCGGCCCTGACCTACTCCCTGCTTAATACCGAAACGTTCAGACTGTTTGCCCGCAAATAAGACAGTACATGTCACGCTCTCGAACGAGTCTTTAATGATGCGCCAGGTGTTTCCTTGGATTCCAAGTCTGTACAACTTGTAAAATAACCCACTGTGCCAAACTGTTGAATGCTTTAGCGTTATATAGAAACGTGACATAGACAGAAGTATCTCTATCCATAGTATATCGCTTCCTTGATACAGAAAACTGCAGTTATACTACCGCAGTTGTTTCTAAAGCCCTGTTGTAATGGGTTTGGGAAAGAAATCTGTTCAGAATAGATAACTAGTCTATTGTATATAATATTTTCTAGGACTTTCTGAAACACAGGAACTATAGTTATATCCCGATAATTATTCATATTTAATTTGTTCTTCCTCTCACCTTTAAAGAGTGGTAATACAATGCCTTGTTTAAAGTGGCGCGGGTACTTCTCGGTCTCGTACACTTTTGTGAATACAATTTCAAGTAACCGTACACTGCTTGGAAGGTCCGCAAAAAGTAAATGCTCAGCAAAAATACCGTCGGGACCACAGGCCTCATCTCTATTGAGAGATCTGATTGAATAGCTTATTTCTTCTCTTGTGGGGGTTTTATCAACAATTTTATCAAAGTGAGAATAGGTTTCTTTGTTGTACTTTCTAACCTCTGCTAGCACCATCTGGCAATGATTCTCATTATACAAATATGTATTGTCAGGTAATGACAACCTAGAGAAGTGATTTACCCATAACTCATGAATAGAGTAGAGGTCTCGTACAATTATTCCGTTTGATTCGATTTCGAAAGTGCATTCATGCTTATATCGCTTCTTCCGTAAGAACTTATAAAACGTAGAAATATCAAGCACTGCAGCCTTTTCAAGCTCGCTGAATTGTTCTCTGTCGTACGTTTCTTTAGTTTTCAACAATTCTTTTGCAAACAATCTCTTCGCCTTCTTATAATTCGCGTATGACAGGTATACCCAGCCTCTTGGCCTACCATTAGAGATCCATTCTCTACGTTTCTGCCGCATTTCCGTGTGAAACCTTTTCACGTTTAGTAGTGTCCAATATGGATTAGCATACGGGCAAAACCTTTTTATGGGCAGGAACTTAGAGGCCGAGTCATGTAATATGTTTATCATGCCTTGAATAATAATTTCAATATCTACATTTGTCTCTCGTTCCGCCGTATGCACCTGCATTAAAAAATCGGTGCGAATTGCTTCCTTATATCGACTTATCTGTTCTGCCGAGGCTTTCTTCCAATTTACGGATTTTATTACATGCTGGTCGGCCCTCATTGTGTTATGTGCAAATGGTCTGACTAGCTCTGTTTTAACAGGATGATGATCTGAAATATTCAAAGGATGATCATCTATGATATCGGCCTTAACCACTAAGTCAAACTTACTTTTTTGTAAAAGTATATGGTCTATCATAGATTTAGATTTACCATCGGCTGAGAAAAAGGTAAACTCAGGTCCATCACATATGGATTGACTATTAACAGACACTAAGTGCCTTTCGCACAGAAACTTTTCTAAAACAGCACCTCTAACATTTGCAGTTAAACACTTCGTTTTGGAGCTGAACAGTGAACTTAACTGGCCGTTGAAATCTCCCGCAAGTATGGTGATGCCCTCTTGGCAAAACATATCAAAATGATCTTTCAATTCTTCTATTGTCTTGGAGTAACTTGCAACTGAAAAATTAGTTGATGTCAAAAGGGCTCCGAAAACAAAATATTTACATTTATCGTTCCATTTTACCTCCACCCCTAAGACTATCATTACCAGCGCTCGACAAAGGATTAACGCAGAGCAACGTTCTGTATAGGATTGCTATTCCACCGAACCCTGTGTGTCTTAATCTTCTTCAAATTTAACTGTTATCCTACTGTCAACACGTGAGAAAGATTTAAACTCGGGATGTATAGTGTCTAAAGAATCGAGCTGCTCAGGCATAAGCCAGTGCTCAGTGAGTACTGCAATGTCGACTTCGGTTAATAGAGAATACAGGTAAGGTGAATCGTACATAACTCCTTGTACGTTCCATGTCATCAAACGAAATGTATTGTCCGACATTATATGGCGTGAAGAATTGATTATCATCAAAAATATAGCGAAAGATTATTAACTGTTGAACCATAATCTATGTATGTGATTTACTGCTCGTTTCTCTAAAATTCACTAATAACGTCTATTTTCCTTATTGACATACGTCTCATACTTCTCATACCCCTCATACCATTCCCTTGCCCAGACAAAATTTGGCCAGAAACCTGTCTCTAAAACCTTTTCATAATCTGACTCATCTACCGTGACTAAAACAGTGTATGTGTCTTTTCCTTCTCTGACAAGCCAATGCTTTTAAATTTGAGTGTCTATAACTTCTACCTCCTTTATTCCAGCGTGCTTTCTGATACACTTTCTCATCTCTTCTCCTGATCTGTCTACTGGTATCCTTGACATAAGAATTCGACATTCATAGGAGTTTCTCACACGTTTTTGAGGCCCGTAGTTTCTGTTTGTCGTGATAACTTCGATTGTTTTATTATCTTTAACCCCTGCCTTTGTTGTGGTAGTTGATGATGATGTCGATTGAAGCCTTTCGCCCCTGTCGTTGGTTCTCCTGTGTTCTCATGTTGAGTAATAATGATCACTGTTGTAACCTCGTCCGCCGTTATCTTTGATTACGATAACTTCTTCATTCGAAGAACTGTGTCTAGTGGACAGACTAAGCGCACCTCCTTGCTTTCGGCCGGGTGAATCCATAGGACCTCTTTTGTGACGGTCCGAATATACTGTTGGGTCTGACAAATGCTTGCGCCGTTTATTACCATCTGAGTCCGCGTCTATTATCCCTTTCGCTGATTTGACCTTTGATATTTCAGTTATAGGATTGACAGCGCTCACAATATCAGCAGATGTTGTTTGAGTCTGTGCCACATGTTTTTTATTTATCTGCTTTTTATCTTTATTATTGTATGTTCTATCCTCTAACATTTGATGCAGATGCAACTGGGTTGCCTTGATGTTTTCCAACTGGTTATTCTTTTCCTTGAGTTTTACCCTTAAGGCCAAATTGTCTTTTGATAACTTATTCTCTTCTTCCTTGTTTCTTTCTAACTCTGATTGGAGTCTAGCCGAGTGAACATCTCGAACATGAAGTTCTTTTCGGATTTTATCCAGCTCGTTTCTCAGCTCTCTTATAATGTCGTCCCTGATTTGTTGAATAGTAACTTTCACAAAATGCTTTAGGTCCATTACTTTGTATAAATTCTCCGTCGTTGCAGAAATGTCACTGGTATCACCTGCAAGAGATGCTATTTAACTGTGATCCAACACTGCTATATTATAAAAATACATTTATGTATCTATTTACAAAGTACTTGCATAAATCGATTGTCTTCTCTTGCAGATTTCAAATTTGTTTTATTCATCGAAGGAATATTAAGTGACAAATGTGTTTTCATCAGCAGACATTTCTACACTGACCTGCGAGTTAGACAACATTTAAAATAATCGCTAATTTCTTTTATGAAAATAAATGTTTAAGTCATGCCAGGCACAATTAATCACCCAAGCCAACCAAGTAGATTCATCCCATGCATGCACAATTTGAGGTGCTTCGTTCGATTCGCTTCGATTTTTCTCAGGCATTTGTATGTCTTTCCATTGCATAGCGATGAAAACCGAAGTGGGCCGCGTGACCCAGACTACACGGCATAAAGAATTCGCAGTTATAAGTCTTGGGAAAGACGCCACCCCCACTCCACTTCCACCCCACCCCCCTTCCGCTTTTTGATGACATCAAGCGGATACGTTTTGATTTCATCCTTGAGAAAGTTTTGATATCATTATGATTAAGATGTCATAATATAATTAAATTGATCTTACAATATTTGTTCTGCGTGATATAAAATTTACTTTTGGTTATCTTAGAGGTGTAAGCTGGAATGCTTTGTTGAGTTATTAATTTAATTTACCTTTAGTCGATGCTCCGAGCGCCGTCTAGCGCCCCGTGTCACTTAATGCCCCCCCCCCCCCCCGTTCCAATCCTAGTCTCGTTCAACCAGAGCAATGAACAATATAAACACAGAGTTCAAAATGTACCATCACACAATTTGAATTTTTCTTGTCTCAGTTTAACAAATGTAGCAATAGATTTGTAATTTTCCACTTTCTATTTTCAGCATTTTGGGGTTTCAAAGCACCATGGGATGGATTTTACCCAAGAAGCTACAACAACGTACATGATATTTACTCAAGTAAGCTGTGATAAAGATATTCCGCAAACTAATTATCAAAGAAATTTTAGATACACTTGTAAACGTCACAAACAGTTAAAGATTCAGTGTTCAGTGTTCATTATTATTATTGTTGTCGTTGCTGTTGTTATTATTATTATTATTATTATTTTTATTATTATTATTTTTAAGTTCATTGAAGTTCGAACCGACAAAAAGAATGCTCTATGATCCGCTTGCACAGAGTTTTTCGGTCCCAAAAATGTAAACTGGTCAATAATTATAATTAAATTTTACATCTAATAATGACAGAATAAAGGAAATTCTGTCAAAAAATAAGTATTAATTATATCCATTCTAACCTTGTTTTACCGTGCTGGAATCCATGCAAAATAGCGATCAGTATCCTTAATTTACATACAGCTAATCAGGAAACAGTTACCAGTTGCATGACAACATGACACAGACTGACCCTTGGTCATTACATCATCATACGATCAGCCTCTGTTTGACTGAATGGTAGAGCAATAAGTATATGATTACATTGAAACATTTCTTTTAAAAAAAACTACTCATGCCCATATTTCTCGACATCGAAATTTGGGAGTAGCACCTTCTTGTTCTAGCCAGTGCACAACATTCGCTACGTAAGAAAATAGCCTTCTCTTTTAGTTTTTCTAATATGTCCTATAGTTTAGTTTTTCTAATATATACTATAGTTTACTGAAGATGACAAATATGTCTCGTTAGCAAGAAAATATATGGATCCCAATCAATGCACGAAGTGGTAAGCATACTCAAAATAAAATCAATGCACGAAGTGGTAAGCATACTCAAAATAAAATCAATGCACGAAGTGGTAAGCATACTCAAAATAAAATCAATGCACGAAGTGGTAAGCATACTCAAAATAAAATCAATGCACGAAGTGGTAAGCATACTCAAAATAAAATCAATCTAGGTTGATAAAAGCTGATATCAAGCCTTTTTAAAGCATAACGTGTGTGTGGTGTCTAGGGGGGTGGTGGCTGAATATGATTAGTGATTAGGGTCCGGTCTGCTATCAACAAAGAATCTTTTTTTTAAAACAAAAATCGAAGCAGTTGTTGTTGTTGTTGCTTTGTTCTTGTTTACCCCCATGTCTGCATCAAATTTATACCGATTTATTTAGCATTTATGAAATGTGTGCTTGTATGTATGTATGTATGTATGTATGCATGCATGCATGCATGTATGTATGTATGTATGTATGTATGTATGTATGTATGTATGTATGTATGTATGTATGTATGTATGTATGTATGTATGTATGTATGTATGTATGTATGTATGTATGTATGTATGTATGTATGTATGTATGTATGTATGTATGTTTGTATGTATGTATGTATGTATGTATGTATGTATGTATGTATGTATGTATGTATGTATGTATGTATGTATGTATGTATGTATGTATGTATGTATGTATGTATGTATGTGAGAGAGAGGGAGAGATTTCAAGCCTGCAAAGTCAATAGACTAGATTATACATATCTAGTCGTACATTGTTAAACATCGGGTCTAGAATACCACCCTTCGATTTATCCTGTTTATGTTTTGCAGGATTTATAGTTAGTGAATTTCTCCGAGAACATGCTTATCGTCTCAATAAAACCAACTTTTGACTATATTACACACCAAATGTGCTTATACCGGAGTTTCTGTCTCTTCTTATTGCAAGCCATAATTGCAGTTTGGAAACAAGTTGTGCAAACCTAAAATTTTAGTTTCTTTCCAATATAATCACCACTATAAGAGAGCGTATCCATAATTAGAATAAGTCTATTCTGCGAAATTATTAAGATGTACAAATATTTTCTATGGATTCCAGTACAAAAATGGCGACCAGTTTAGAGAATACTTCCCGACTGCAATGGCTGTCCGGTACGTGACGAGACCAAGCACACATTCCCTTGCCGTCCAACATAAAAATGCGATCCGTCATCATTGTTTTTCTCGTAGACCACAATGATCATGGGAGTAGTCCTACCAAGATTAGCTTTCTAATTATTTACTTTGCGCATAATAATAATAAAAATAATATTAATAATAATAATGAGGACTTAGTGCAGCGCTTAATCTTTAGAAGCTGCACTTTACAATATTAGTTAACACGTAAGGACATATATATGGACATGATTACAAAAGCAAACACCATGAAATTACCCCCCAAAAAAGTATGTTGAAAATAATAAAGCTAAGGAACATTGCTTAGTTTTAAGTCTGTTCTTGCAGTCGAAATAGGTGTGTTTTAAGAGCACTCTTGATTGAGATCACAGTGTCATTGTGTCTAAATTCAACAGGCAATCGTTCCAGAAAGCTGGGCCCTGGTACACAAAAGAACGTTGTCCGTAGGACTTCGTTTTCTTAGTGGGAATAATGAGAATACGAGTGTGAGAAGAGGAGCTTAAGTGTCTAGAAGGGGTGTACACGTAGGTGAGGTCTGATCGGTATTTTGGACTGAAGGCAGTCAACGAAATGTAGCATAGAGAACAGATTTTGTCTTTGATTCTGGAGCGAACAGGTAACCAGTGGAGGGTACATAGCAGGGGGAGGAGTGCTCTGTTCTTGGTACTCTAAGGATCAGAGCAGCTGTGTTTTGAACTTTTTGAAGTTTCTGTAGAAGATACTGAGACGAACCAGATAAAAGAGAATTACAATAGTTCAGCCTAGAGAGTACTAAGGAACACACAAGTGTTTTAGTGGCATCAACGGAAAGAATATTGCGAATGGAGCTGATATGTTTCAGCTCCAGATATGCAGCCTTGCATATGTTCATGACATGTTGGTGTAATGAGAGAGGTCTGTCGAGAGTGACACCTAGGTTTGGTACTGATTATGTGCATTTAATGTTGGTGTTGCTGATACTTATTGCTTGAGGTCAAGGATGGGAATGAGAAAGTCTTCGTGTGGTGATCAGAATGGCTTCAGTCTTATCATCATTCCTCTGCAGCTTGTTACATGTCATCCATGATTTCACATCGGAAATGCACCTCTCTACGCCTTGGATGGTAGCATCAACTTCAGCTGGGACGCTAGATTTGTATATTTGGGTGTCAGCAGCGTACAATTGGTGAGGCATCGAATGACGATCTATGACACTCGAGAGGGGTTGAGTGTATAGTATGAAGAGAACGGGTCCAATAAAAGACCCCTGTAGAACACCAAAACATAGGTAAACAGGACTGGAATGTTTTCCATTTACGGACACAATTTGTGTCCTGTCGACTAAGTATGACTTGAACCATAGTAAGGCTGTATTGCGAATGCCAATTAGATGCTGGAAACGGTGAAGTAAGATACCAGTTGGGACAGAACAACTTTTTTTTACACGAATTGGAGGTTAGAAAAAGGGCGGTAGTTTTTTAAATCGTTAGGGTCAAGCGTTGGTTTCTTCAACAGAGGCTTTACAACGACAGTTTTGAAAAATGATGGGAATTCCCCAGATGAGAGAGAAGTATTAATAACATCGGTAGTGAAGGCAATATTTAATCTAAGCACTCAAGCAGCAGTGATATCGGAATCGAATCAAGTTAACATGACTTTGGGACACTCTTCATCAGGATTGTATGTAAGAAATCCGTAGAGACAGACTCAAATGCTGTTAAAGGTTGCCTTTGAAATTCTGTATCACAACTGTGTTATGAGGATGAGTCGATTGAAATTGCGTTGTCAAGCTGATCTCTAATCGTTTGCAGTTTGTCACGGAAGAAATTTGCAAGCAGGTCCGGAAGTTTGACCGGTGAGAAGGTTGTTGGAAGTGGTATACATTTCTTCCATGACATTAGATTGTTAGTTAATACATTGTAAAGCTGTTGGTTTTCAAGTATGGTGTGTTAATTATGGGTTCTTATATGTAGACAAAGTCGCCTCCTGAGTAAATAAATGAGCTGATGGTATTCATGTATGGTGTGTTTATTATGGTTTGATATATGTAGACAAGGTTGCCTCCTGAGTAAATAAAAAGAATTGGGGTTTCCACTATCTTACGTTTGGCAACTCAAACAAATTCCGACTTCGCTAAAACACATAATTTATTTATTAATAATTTTTCTTTAATCGCAACACAATACTTTCCATGCCACTCTAACCAAAACCCATCTTTAGATCGATCTCACTGGACAATGTAAAATTTGCCAGGATTACCAGAAGTACTTAAACAGGACGAGCGCAGAGCGCACACGAGGTCATGTATAGACACTTAGAAAGCTTATGTTTATTGTTATGTCTTGAAGTCAAAGAATTTAAACATAATTTAAGACCTTTTTCTATTATTATTATTATTAGTAGTAGTAGTAGCAGTAGTAGTATCATAGATTTTATTCTCGGTACATGCTTAACTGCACATGGACAAAATTGTCAAAACATTTCTCTCTCTCTCTCTCTCTCTCTCTCTCTCTCTCTATATATATATATATATATATATATATATATATATATATATATATATATATATATATATATTGTTATGTATGATGTTTATATGGTGTTATAGGTATTTTGGGAAAATGTAAATGTTTCTTCACTTTGATGTTTGCTTGGATCTTAATGTTTATCAGGAAAAACATGTTTAGCTAGTGTCCTTGAATTAGGTTGTTTTGATCAATATGTTTTCTCAATTTGAAGGTCAAGGTTGAATTTTGTTTACAAGTAAAATTCCATTAAGATGACACACATTCTAGAACATTCTGTCATGTGACCAATCTTTATATATACCATGTTTGGTGGACATTTATTCAGTTTTGACATTACCATCAGTCTTGTAAAGAGCTATTACAGTTGTGAAAATTCATTCCAAATTCTAAGAGAGGAATTATTTTAAATATTCTTTGGATTATAACAGTGCTCATAAACTTTTGGATTTTGGATTTTAATTGATGATTTTGGAATTTATGCGAACTTATTCAGAGATTTTGGAATACTTCATTTTGACATCAGCACATCAAGATTACTAGTACATCAGGACTTTGGAGACCATTAGCACATCATAACATTCAAGGACACAGCCATGAATTCGGAACATTCTATATTTAGGACTTGTGATTAGAACAATCATTCTTATTGGATTATTAGGATTTCAAAACACATTACTGTAAGTGACTTTTTGATTTTTCATTTTAATTATCTAGTAATAAATTACTTGTTGATTTTTTACATGATTTGTTGGTTTCACTTTCTTTCTGTTACATTTTTCTTAGACCATAGAGTCGTAACAGAAATTGGGGACTCGTCGTTCCGGGATTGAATTTCTTTAAAGCATATTAGAGATATTAAATTTATCTTTGAAATTCATATTGATTTTGTCTCTGAATTTTTTTTGTCTTTGGCAAAGATTTTTAATAGAGAAATTTTTTTGTGTGAAACCAACAAGCATTTACAATGGCATCTAATGTTCAGAATTTCATTTCAAAACCTACCCAGGAGGGGTTAGAGTGCATGAGAAAGGATGAGTTGCTCGAGCTTGCCAGAAAATACAGTCTATCTGAGGCAAAAGTATCATTGACAAAGCAGGAGATAAAGATTATTTTGATTCAGTATTTAGTAGGAAAGGGAATTTTTGATAGCAGTGCTTTAAGTTTGAAGAGAAAGCCTGTATCTGGTTCTGACAGGAAATTAAGGGAATTAGAGTTAAAGAACCAGATTGATTTAGAATTGGCAAAGCTTCAGATTCAGAGAGAGAGAGAGAGAAAGAAGAGAGGCAGATACAGATGGAGAGAGAGAAGGAAGAGAGGCAGATACAAATGCAGAAAGAAGAGAGGCAGATACAGATGGAGAGAGAGAAGGAAGAGAGGCAGATACAAATGCAGAAAGAAGAGAGGCAGATACAAATGCAGATGCAAAGAGAAGAAAGGGAAATGCAATTTAAATTAAGAGAATTAGAACTGGCAAACAGAGCACACTCCACTCCTTTAAACACAAGTCCAGGTTTTGATGTTACTAGATATATTAGGTTAGTACCCCCTTTTCAGGAAAAAGAAGTAGATAAATACTTTCTTCATTTCGAGAAAATTGCTGAAAACTTGAAATGGCCCAGAGAGCATTGGACTTTGTTATTACAAAGTGTACTAATTGGCAAAGCTCGTGAAGTCTACATTTCACTGTCAGTACAACAAAGCACTGATTATGATGTGGTTAAGGAGTACATCTTGAAAGCTTATGAGTTGGTACCAGAGGCATATCGACAAAGGTTTAGGAATTGTAGAAAAGAAACTGGACAAACTCATGTTGAATTTGCAAGGGATAAAGAACAACTATTTGATAGGTGGTGCTCAGCCAAGAAAGTTTGTCAAGGTTATGATAACCTCCGACAGCTCGTATTAATTGAAGAGTTCAAGAGGTGTATCCATAGTGATGTTAAAACCTATCTTGACGAGCAGAATGTGGAAACTTTGGAAAATGCTGCTCGTATGGCTGATGATTATTCCTTGACTCACAAAATTTCATTTGGCAGTAAGTCGTCCTCTCAGCAGTTTTCTGGTAAAAAACCATTTCAATCTCATTCGAGTACTTCCAAATTTCACAACAGCACAACTGTTAGGAATCAAACATCTGATAAGACTGATCAGAAATCCTTATCTCTTCCTACGTGCACTTATTGTAAAAAGAAAGGGCACGTTATTTCTGATTGCTTCAAGTTGAAAAATAAGCAACAGAGTAAAGACAGAGCTTTTCCAAATGCTCTTATTTCTACGAGGTCAAGGTCACGGTCTTGTATTGAAAGCAATACATTTGTTGGGTCAAACAAACCCCAGTCTGATTCTATTTTGGAGGCTTATGAACCATTCATGTCAGAAGGTTCTATATCACTTATTGGTGATTCTGCCAAACGTATCCCAATTAAAATATTAAGGGACACTGGAGCTTCTCAGAGTCTTTTATTATCAGGTACTTTGCCTTTGTCTGAGGAGTCTTCTTCAAGTGAAAGTGTTCTTGTTCAGGGAGTAGAGTGCAGCTTTGTAAATGTTCCTCTTCATTGTGTAAATTTGGCATCAGACTTAGTTTCTGGACCTGTGACTGTTGGGGCAGTGACTTCTTTACCCATAGAGGGTGTTCATTTATTACTAGGCAATGACCTAGCTGGAGATAAGGTTGTGGTTAATCCACTTGTAACTGACAAGCCTTGTTTGGATCAGAAAGTTGATCCTGTCGAAACTGAAATCCCTAATTTGTACCCTGCTTGTGCAGTTACTAGAGCTATGGCAAAAAGAGCTCTTGAGAGTGATGTTGATCAAGATATTATTCCTTTAGCTGACACATGTATTGGTCAGTCTTTTGATGAGGTCACTTTTTCCTCAGGTATTGATCAATCAAATGGTATTGATCACAGTGATCCTCTTTTGGCAACTCATTCTCTTTGTCCTAATCAGGATGACAAACGACAATCCCTTGTCGTTGAACAGGAGCAAGATCCCGAGATATCTTGTTTGTTTCAGAGGGCTATTAGTGAAACTGAAGCCACACAAGTTCCAGTGTGTTACTTTGTGAAAAATGGGGTCCTTATGAGGAAATGGAGACCACCTGATGTACCCGCTGGTGACGAGTGGTCAGTGAGCTATCAAATTGTTGTTCCTAAGTCATATAGACAGGAAATTCTTAATTTTGCCCATGAAACTCCTTTGACTGGTCATTTAGGAGTCCGTAAGACTTATCGCAAGATCTTCAATAATTTTTATTGGCCGAAACTCAAAAGTGATATTTCTAAATACTGCAGATCTTGTCACACTTGTCAAATGGTAGGAAAACCCAATCAGAAGATACCTAAGGCTCATCTGCAACCTATTCCTGCATTTGATGAACCATTAAGTAGAATAATGGTAGACTGTGTTGGTCCTTTACCTAAAACCAAGTCAGGCAACCAATACTTGTTGACCATCATGTGTGCATCTACAAGATTTCCAGCGGCAATTCCTCTGAGAAATATAAAAACTAAAACTATTGTGAAAGCTTTGGTGAAGTTTTTTACACTTGTTGGCCTTCCCAAATCTGTCCAGCCGGATCAAGGGTCAAATTTTATGTCTGGAATTTTCCAGCAAGTTATGCATGAATTAGGCATCCAACAGTTTAAATCTTCTGCCTATCACCCTGAAAGTCAAGGTGCTTTGGAAAGATTTCATCAAACTTTGAAGAATATGATTCGATCATATTGCTTTGATACAGAAAAGGATTGGGATGAGGGTGTTCATTTGTTGTTGTTTGCTGTTAGGGAATCAGTTCAAGAGTCGTTGGGTTTTAGTCCCTTTGAACTAGTTTTTGGTCATACTGTCCGTGGACCATTGAAATTATTGAAAGAGAAACTTCTTTCAAATGAAGACTCAAAGATTAATCTTCTTGATTATGTTTCTGATTTCAAATACAAGTTGTCAAAGGCCTGTGAAGTAGCAAGAACTAATCTTCACACTACCCAGTCAAAAATGAAATTAAGGTATGACAGAAATTCACAGGAAAGGAGTTTTAAACCTGGTGACAAAGTTCTGGCTCTCTTTCCCATACCTCAGAATCCTCTTCAGGCTAAATTTTATGGTCCTTATACCGTTGAAAAGAAAGTAAATGACTTAAATTATATCATTAACACTCCTGGGAGACGGAAACAGTAACAACTTTGTCATATAAATATGTTAAAGGAATATTTTGACAGAGATAGCCCAGCTAATTATTCAGTTAATTTAGTTGTACCTGTCCCACACAGTGAAGATATCAACGATGGAGTACGATCAGACTATAGTGACTCTGGTATAACCAATCTTCGGAATTCAGAAATATTGAACAACCTAGACCAGAAACTTTCACATCTACAACAACAGGAAAGAAATGAACTAAAACAGCTATTACATGAATATGAGCACTTGTTTCCTGATGTTCCAACACGAACAAGTAAAATTTATCATGACGTTGACATTGTAGATTCTGCGCCTGTGAAACAGCATCCTTATAGGATGAATCCTCTCAAACAGAACTATCTGAAGAAAGAAATTCAGTATTTACTGGAGAATGATTTCATAGAACCAAGTAAAAGTAACTGGAGTTCACCATGTATTCTTGTTCCCAAGCCAGATAATACATTCCGTATGTGTACTGACTATAGAAAAGTCAACAGTGTCACCAAAACTGATTCATTTCCAAATTTCCAATCCCAAGAATGGACGATTGCATTGATAAAATTGGAAATGCGGAATATGTCACCAAGTTTGACCTTTTAAAATGATTCTGGCAAATTCCACTGACGGAAAGGGCAAAAGAAATTTCAGCATTTGTAACTCCAGATGGACTTTATCAATATAAAGTCATGCCGTTTGGAATGAAAAATTCGCCTGCAACGTTTCAACGTCTGATGAACATGATAACATTTGGTCTTGATAATTGTGACGCTTATATCGATGACGTCATTATCTACAACAACACCTGGGAAGATCATTTGGAAACCATTCGAAAATTCTTCGATCGACTCAGCGATGCGAATCTGACAATTAATTTGAGCAAAAGTGAGTTTTGCCATGCTTGTGTCACATTTTTAGGACATATTGTGGGACAAGGTCAAGTTAAACCTATAGAAGCTAAGGTCAAAGCTATCTCTGAATTTCAAGTTCCAATTTGTAAAAAGCAACTGATGCGATTTCTAGGTATGGCTGGATATTATCGGAAATTTTGTTCCAATTTTTCCAAAATTGCTGAACCTTTAACAAGTTTATTGAGTAAGAAAACCAAATTTCATTGGTCTGACAAGTGTCAGGAATCTTTTTACAAGTTAAAGGCCATGCTTAAGAATGCACCAGTTCTTTCTGCACCAAATTTTAGCCAATCATTTAAATTATCTGTTGATGCAAGTGATGTAGGGGTTGGTGGAGTATTGATTCAGGAAGACAAAAGTGGTGTGGATCACCCTGTGTGTTATTTTTCTAAAAAACTAAACAAGCACCAGAAAAATTATTCCACAATTGAGAAGGAATGTTTGGCTTTGATATTGGCTTTACAGCATTTTGAAGTGTATGTCACCTCAGCTCTTTCTCCAATTATTGTGTACAGTGATCACAATCCCCTTACTTTCATCAACAAAATGAAAGATAAAAATCGGAGATTGTTGAGATGGAGTTTGATATTGCAGGAATATAACATTGACATCAAACACATCAGGGGAAAAGACAATGTGATTGCAGATGCACTCTCACGTGCCTAGAAATGTAATATTGCTTGATGTAATTAAGCCCAGTATCATAAAACATGTTCTTATGTAATTTGGGTTATTATAGTATTAGATGTATATTCAAAAGAAAGCTTTATAATATAAATCTTTCTTTTTCTTTATGAGGGGAGGTGTTATGTATGATGTTTATATGGTGTTGTAGGTATTTTGGGAAATTGTAAATGTTTCTTCACTTTGATGTTTGCTTGGATCTTAATGTTTATCAGGAAAAACATGTTTAACTAGTGTCCTTGAATTAGGTTGTTTTGGTCAATATGTTTTCTCAATTTGAAGGTCAAGGTTGAATTTTGTTTACAAGTAAAATTCCATTAAGATGACACACATTCTAGAACATTCTGTCATGTGACCAATCTTTATATATACCATGTTTGGTGGACATTTATTCAGTTTTGACATTACCATCAGTCTTGTAAAGAGCTATTACAGTTGTGAAAATTCATTACAAATTCTAAGAGAGGAATTATTTTAAATATTCTTTGGATTATAACAGTGCTCATAAACTTTTGGATTTTGGATTTTAATTGATGATTTTGGAATTTATGCGAACTTATTCAGAGATTTTGGAATACTTCATTTTGACATCAGCACATCAAGATTACTAGTACATCAGGACTTTGGAGACCATTAGCACATCATAACATTCAAGGACACAGCCGTGAATTCGGAACATTCTATATTTAGGACTTGTGATTAGAACAATCATTCTTATTGGATTATTAGGATTTCAAAACACATTACTGTAAGTGACTTTTTGATTTTTCATTTTAATTATCTAGTAATAAATTGCTTGTTGATTTTTTACTTGATTTGTTGGTTTCACTTTCTTTCTGTTACATTTTTCTTAGACCATAGAGTCGTAACAATATATATATATATATATATATATATATATATATATATATATATATATATGTGTGCGTGTGCGTGTCCTTAGCCTGAAATTAGGTTAAAACAATTTGGTTCTCCGTACAATAAGACATAATTACACACACCACTCAGCTTTGATTAATTATTTTGATTATTTTTCAAATAAAATGTTGCTATTTGACAACAGCACAAAGTAGACATGTAGTTTACTCATTTTAAGACCGTTTTAATCTGTTTTCTTTCCCTTTTTCATTATTTACCTCCTTTTTGTAGACAACCCTTCATTCAAGCATGTAATAGTTCAGGTTTATTTTCAGCTTTTGTGTTAAGTGTTTGTTTTGTTCATGTAAATTGTTTTTCTGTCATTTTTGTGCCGTTACCAATGTGTGTGTGTGTGTGTATGTGCGTATGTGTGTATAGCCTGGTTTCAGGTATCTTTTTCAAGACGATATATTTAGTTTCCATTACGAAAGAAAATTGGTAGTGAATCATTCCAAAATACCACAGTGGTTACTTACGATAAACACAATGCAGTACTGCATACTCTAATGGATATAAAAGACTGAATTTCTGTAGCAAAAAGATAAACATATTCTACATATATACTGTAGTTTCAGCTTGAAATAAAAGTATTTATGAGGGACTATATGGGACTTATGGGAGTTAATATTAAGTATGATCCTATGGGACTGATCGGAATCTAACATTAAATATGACCCTATGAAACTTATGTAAAATATAATGTTAGAAAACCCTATAGCGAAATTAATAAGATGACCCTATGGAGTATGAGACTTATGTGAACTGAACATGATGGGATACTATGGATCAAAACCTATCTTGACAAACCAACACCCATTTTGACTGACCAACACATATAATCACTGACCAACATACATCTTGACCAACACATATCTTTTACTGACCAATACACGTCCTTATTAACCAAGACTTACCTTTATTGATCAACACCTACAAATTACAAACGGATGTGTTCATATGAATAAATTATCAGGGTATTTATCAAAGCCTTTCCTTAAAAAATAGCTATAATAATTTAAGATGAATAAATTAACATGTTATGCACTGTTAAAAGTTCTCAAACAAATACTCTGCAATATAAATAGCTGAATTTCTGTTTCACTGACAAATAATATATTAGAATAGTTTCGTATCGACGATATAAAATTGCGTTGTATGTTAAGAAACGCATAATCCTTACAGTATTAACGTATGGCAATGCATCCAATATAAACCGAAAATAAAATACTTTATTATACACCTAATTGTGAAATATAGAAAATTATTGGTGAAATAATTTTCATATTTTTTCATTCCTATATTTTCACATGTGAAAAATATATCCTTATATTTCCCATGTGAAAATATAAGATTTCCCATCATGCCATGCGACGCATGATTGTGTGTGCTTACATAAGTTATACCCGAAGCAAGAAAAAAGTGACCTTTATGAGCTAGAACAAATAAATGGAAACTGCATTACCTTTTAGACATGGAAATCAATTTTTGATGAAGAAATTTGTCTCGATGCCGTTTGCTTGTCTATGAAGTTATTTCCCCTTACTACTTTGACAGCAATGATAAACCAGCTGTGATGCAGTGCTGAATCGGACTTGCTTTTTGGTCAGATAAAATCAAATAATATACAGAATGTCAAAAATGTAATTTACTGCAAGAGGTCAGGTCATCCCAATCATACAGCTCTCTTAAGTCGCAGATATTTATATGATCAGCCGATGAAAGTGAGGTGAATTTACGAAAGGATTGGGGGGGGGGGGGCAGGTACTGAATAGTGAGTTTAATCTTCTAAGCTTCGATTGAAGAGCAAGTTTGGTACATAATAAAAAGAATATTTTCTTTTCCTGCTTAAATACCGGATATATTTCATCTTGTGGTACAAAAAAGAAAAAAAATATATATGTATGTTTTAACTCGTGGCTTCACATTCGTGAAAATATCACCGTTTTGTACCACACGATGAAATATATTCGGTATTTACGCAGGAAACGAAAATATCCTCTATGTAAATTGCACTCGTATCGAAGAATGCTTTTTTTTAGAACTGAAACAATTATTCCAATTATTCCAGTATTATATAAATTAATCATGCAAACGATCGACTTTAATAATGAACACAGAGGGCTATATACTTTTTCGTCATTCTAGCGATAAAAAATTAAGACGATTAACAGAGAGAAAAATGTAAATATTGGTGTTATAACTATTTGATTATTGAGTATTCTTATTCTTCGTTTTCTTCTTCTTCTTCTTCATCTTATTATTATTATTATTGTTGCTGCTGTTGTTGTTGTTGTTGTTGTTGTTATTCAAAAATGACTCCAGGAAAGTCTTGTGAAAACGGTATATCCCAAACAGAATACAAAAACTGCTGTTTAGAAGGACAGGACCAGCATGCAGAACTTTACCAATGACAAAGTATTATTTCTATACCCAAATCGATTCCGTCTTACATTTTGCTTAGTTCTGTCTCGCTCTTCCTACAGAAAATGAATTAAGTTGTATCCAAACATCAGTGCAAAAGGTCTTATTCACCAAAATATTTGATGCTTACAGTGAAAGGCTGTTATTGCCTATACAGTGCATGAAAAGTGTCCAAAAGATGTGATTGAATCAGTTATTTAAAAATATGCTAATCACTATTGAATAAGTGAAATACATGCATATTCCTTTTTAGATATGTCCCTTGCTGACACCCTTGTTTCTTTTATAAATTTTCTTAGTACGTATCGATACGTACGTTGAGTACGAGGGGTATTTACAAAGTTCCGAATTTTAGTGCGCTGTGCAACAAAGTTCTTTATTAGAGAACAGTACGTCAGTACATCTTCTCAAAGTACTTCTCATGCGCCTCTACACACTTTCTCAGTCTGATTATTCAATTATTAAATGCCATTTTTTATTCACTTTTGGTGTGTTGTTCATACTCTAAAAAACGTCACAGCCAACCGCATGGTGGCTTTCGAATCAGCTACCCCTCAGGGAATCTTTTGATAACGAGATTCAGAAGAAGAACACTTGGAGCTAAATTATAGCTGTATGGATGATGTGGCAAAGTTTGGATGCTGTGCTCCTTCAGGAAGTCGGCCACGACGGCGGATTTATTCGCCGGTGCGTTGTCATTGAGTAGATGGATGCCTCAAGGACATGTGCACGGACAGGTGGCTAGGTAGTGTTCCACAGCTTCTGGCAACACACTGGAGGTACAAAAATGACCAGTGACACTAGCAGAGTCAGGCACAGGTACCCGGACAACCGGGCCTTTTGCACCGAAAAATAACGCTTATAAAACGCTCATGACAGTCCGACTACGTCATGTAATTGTGGTCTCTGCTCGTTTTCTCCGATCCAAACTTTATTATTTTCTCTTGAGTCGGGTTCAAAAAAGTAAATCTATGTTCATCACCTGTGACAATCTCATTCAAACGTCTCTGGTCACTCTTCATATTTGACGAGTAGCTGTTTGGCGATTTAAACCCAAGTCTGTTTGTGATCAGGCGTCAACAAATGCGGGATCCATCTTGCACAAACCTGTTTGAGCTTCAAATGATTCATCAATATATTAAAAACAACTGACGATTTAATGCCCTTGATAATAGAAATATCTTCCACTGTGTTTCGAGCATCTTCATCAATTGCACTCTTCACAGCAGCCATTGCCTGCTCACCAATCGCAGACAACGGTCTTCCGAAACGTGGGCTATCTTCTATGGATTCGCGATGAAACCACCTCAGAATTGTAGGATATGACAGAGAATTGCATCCGCAACTTTTTCCCAAGTCGACCTCGATATCAGCTGGAGAGCATCCTAAGAGCCCCCGGATTTTACAGTATGCTCTTTGAATAGTATCAGAATTGTTCTCCAATACGTCACTGCCATTTACCTATGTTACATCACACGCATATATATGATGGCGTCCGGCGTGCTGCGCGTGCAGCTGGAGATCATTTTATAGAACTTTATTTTGTCCGTCTATCGTCATTAAATTTACTGACATCTTCAAAGAAACAAAACGTTATAACAAAATATCCAGATCTTTTCAAATACCCATCATATATTTAACACAGTCTAAAGTCAGACTTCTTTTTTTGACTCACAATCCATCAAAAACGATGTACATTGAAGTTGCAATCTTTGATTTTTGTTGTACACGTACATCTTCCTATAGAGTGTGAATGGATAAAGCTGGGTTTAATTCCATCCAGTCAAATATACAAAAATTGCAATTCCAGTGCCATCTTGTGAAATATTTTTGGATCAAATTTTATACATGCCTTCGTTTCATAGCAAGAGGACACATATGTAACGGATTTGGGGTTATACGACTCACAGGAAGGGGGGGGGATGGAGGGGGGTGGTAGAGAGCGGGGGGTGGGGTGGGGTTGGGGTGGGGGTGGCAAGCGTTACGCTTGGTGTGGGGCCCTTTATAAAAAGCATGAGAATTTGTTATGACGAGCCATTAAGTAGCTCTGGTTTTACATCATAAAAGTAATCAGTAATTATTGGAGAAAATGTGATATAGACTGCATGACTTTGATGGAATACTGGAATGTGTGTCATTTGACATTAATGTCAATACAGATTACAAGATCCATATAGTATGTCCATAAGCAAGTAAAAAAGGTATGAACATTTTTTGAAACTTAGATATGTTCATTAAGTAAGTTCGTTGTTTTCAATACCTGATTGTATATTTTTTAAATTTTATTTCAATATTGAAATTTGGTAATGTCATGTGACTGATAGTCTAGGTCGTGCTTGTGTACTTCATACGCTAGTTGCTCTATAAACCGATTGTATTATTCTAGTACTGGTATCGCCTAAGAGCACACAAACTTATCCTACACCGTCCAACGAAGAAACTTGTCCGCCCGTCCGTCCGTCACACTTTCGTTTCTGGAGCATAACTCTTAAACCGTTTAAGGCATGTTTACGAAAAGTGGTACACATTTAGTATTCACAGAAATGATTGAAAATCATACTTGTTACTTTAGAAAAAATCTAAGAAAGATATTTCGTGCAAGAATCCAATATTAAACAGAAAGTAAAGTACCTTGTACGACAATAGAATAGGAAGTCAATATTTAGTTAGTCCGCCTTGTAGATCAATACAGCATTTGATGCGCCCAGGTACATTGTCTATAAAATTATGTTTCTTGAAATAATGAAATTATGTATGAAATCATTGGTCATAGCGTTCCAATATTGCACCTCTTCTCTCTTTTTTTCTTCGATATCTCTTATCCCTTTCTTATAAAGATATTTTAAAGATATCAGATATTTTCTATTTGGCTGAGATCAGGGCTGTAGCTTGGTCAGTCTAGGACGTCGATGTTTTGATTAGCAAACCAAGTTTATTTGTAGTTAGCCGTGTACATGCGGTCATTATCTTGTTGAAATATCAAGGTATCGCTGTACAATACTTGTGCTGTTGATAAGATCTATTTATTTAGAATGTCTACATAATGCTCACTTGGTGTGTGTGTGTGTGTGTGTGTGTGTCTGGGGTTGGGGTGGGGTGGGGTGAGGGGCTCCCCGCAAGGAAATGTCACCCAGTATACGAATCTTTGGGCTGAAGTTTGGACGTTGATAAAGTGGATTTTTGGTAGCTTTTCTTCAGATTTTGATGTAAGGATTAAGTCAGACAGAACTTTTGTCACTGAAGAAAATATCTTCCCAGTTGTCATGCTCATACTCCAAACACCATTTCAAACGCTTCTCTTTTTGCGCCTCTGTCAACATATGTGCTGAAATTCCCTTCTTTTTCTCCAATGTTATCGATGCAGCTCAATTCTCATTGTCTCATTAGAAACTACAATGCTTCCCTCCCCCTGTCTAAAGCTTTCAACACATCTTAGATTTCCATGACTTAAAATTTGAGTGAGTTGAGTGAGACATGTTGAGCTGAGTTTCCAATGTCTCTCAGCTCTTTTTTTTGTACTTCTATTCCCTGTCCAATCTGAATATTCTTCAAAACTCTGTACACAGTGCATGGAGGAATGTTGAATAATTCTGCTGTGACCTTTAAATCTATTATGTCTTGCTTGATTTTCTCATAAATTAGCTTTCTACTCACAAATACACCCATTTTCAAACCTTCACTTATAAATGTTGTCTGCAGTTCGTCAGGGGTGGTAAATCTAAAATTTAATAACATGAGCTGTTGTTTCAGTTGCCTCCCTTGATACAAATAAATTTGGACATGCTATCTGATTTTGTAAAATATGTTAAGCATTTTGAACAATTTATTGGAAAAATATATTTAAAAAGTGTCTAGTAGTTCCTTTTGCAAGAAAATCTTTTCAAGATCAATATTTTTTTGACTTTGCTATTAAAGCAATTTGCAAATTTAATTCAATGAAATCTTTTCGGGAGGTAACTAAACAACCGTTTAAGATATTCTTATTAAACTTCCTACACATACTAAGCTTGTGGTATAGACGTACCTTTTGCTCTACATATTTTTTTAATGTTGTTATGGTGACAAGTTGCAACTATCCAAATTTGATTTCTTGAGTATAACTCCAAAACCGTTTGCTGTATTCTCATGGAACGTGATACAAGCATCAGACAGAAGACCTAAACGTGCATCTTTCTATTTAAAATGTTCAGTGGCAGTATGTTTTATGTTACCATGGAAACAAGTTGCAAGTTGAGAAAATCAAATCGTTTATGAGCTAAACTAAAAAAAACCTTTGAAATATATTTATGAAACTTGGCACAAATATCAGACTTGTGGCTTAGAGGTACCCTTTGCTATCACTGCCAATATTTTTTTTATATATTGGCAAGGTGGGGGATATATGGATTTGTTTTCTTCTTGTTTTTATTATGCATTTAGTCATTTAAAGTATATATCAATATGACCTTGTCAAAAGCACATAAATATCAAATATTTGAAATCACATTTTTCCTCCGCATATTCTTTAATCATGTCTGGGGAAAAGGCTCACATCTGCAGTTGGAAGTACCTTTCTATCAAGCTGGAAAAGTGATTATTGAATTCTCATTGTTCTTGTAAAATATTTAACTATGTACATTATTTGTTGCTACCGACTTCACATGTAATACATATATTCCCCCTAACAGAAAATAGATATATCCGTATATACTCTTGATGAAACTGTCAAAACAATAAGAAATAAGAGAATGCGTAACTTTTATCTTAGTACTTATGCAATATCTGATTAGAGTCTAATGTTAATATGCTAAGACATGAAGAGTACTTGATCATCTGATTAGAGTCTAATGTTAATATGCTACACGTGAAGAGTACTTGATCATCTGATTAGAGTCTAATGTTAATATGCTACACGTGAAGAGTACTTGATCATCTGATTAGAGTCTAATGTTAATATGCTAAGACATGAAGAGTACTTGATCATCTGATTAGAGTCTAATGTGAATATTCTAAAACAAGTCCTTTTCTTAAGATCTTTAAGATGACATGAAGGGATTACTCATTTATGTTTCTATAGTCTGGATTCCTAAGTAAAATGCAAGAAAGTATCAAAAATAGCTGAAGGGTATAGAATCATGTATGGTCATTTGTACGTCAAGCTGACCCAGATGATCGGATGGTTATTGGCTGGACAAGATGTAATATTCAGATCCGACACAACGTTCCTGTCAAGCTCGACGCAATTTGTTATTTACCTACACACACACAAAAATATCCATGATGCAAACGGATACCGTATATGAAGGGATGAACCTGTCTCTCAATCATAGAGATGTATTGATGTGTTTTCGATCAAGTATGAAATGCAAAAGTTACATAGATAGCATTTGAAAAGGTGACATATTAAAATAAAACTGGTGATAGTAAACTTTAGACCACATTTAAACTTCATTGTATATTTGAGAAGTGGTTCCAGGTAGATTGGGTTTGGAGATTTGCATGTGCAATCAGTTAATCCCACAAGATTTAACGGAAGAGGAAATGGAAGGGCGGATACGTAGCTCTGACGTCAGATTGTATGAGTTGATGCCGTAATCCTCCAATTATGTAAGCAGTCGCAGATGATATATCGCAAACAATATTAGAGGCCATGCTGGATAATAATTCATGTGTTTTACATATTATTTAGAGCATCTCAAAAAGAAACACTGTCATCATAACATTATGTCATGCAAATAATTGCTCAGGATTCAAAGGACGTTGATTGGTGCATCTGTCTTCCAATTGTACCATGACTCCAGCGCGTAGCCTACACTATGCTCGATGCCTACTAATAAATTGTGGACAAATGTCAAGGCTTCTCATGGAGAGAAAAAAATCCCTTCTCACCTGTAGCTATCCTCGAGCTGGACGATCTGTCCCTTCTCTGCCTGAGAGGTTTAAGAACATTTGATTGCTAGAGGAGTATCTGTGCGGCAAGTGGCTCCAGTCCACTATATTTTCAAAAAGATAGTAAATAATGACAATCAGACACTGTGAGGAACCACTTGTCTCAGCCTAAATCCCGTTGCCATTAGGAGAAACTACTTCATTGCTTAATAACTGAGCACCTGTTTGTGGCAACATGCAAGTTTATATTACTGCTAAATCGAATTATTTAGACCTGCTATTCAAATTCAGAAAAAGATAATACAAAGCTGAAGTACATATTTGGTTGACATTAAGTAGTAAGTAGTTTAGTATACTGGACCACTGATACAATTTAATTAGTTCAATCTCCTTTGCGTGGGCTTTGCTCACGCTCAATAAATAAAAATACAGCTTGATCCACTGATAAATTCTAATTACTGCACCGTCAATATGTATACTACTTGTTGTACCGGCTATGCATATGACAGTCCCAGACTACTTTAAATTTTATTTAGTCAAAATTCTTTAAATCTTGTATTCCAACACTAGAACATGTCTAGACCACTAATATTTTTTCAAAAAAATACCCCCAGGTCCCTGGACCATAGTTATATTTCAGCGCTAGACCACTCATATCGTTTATATGAAAAAATACACTCGAGTTCCAATATAACATTGTAATTTCTTTATTGTGCATTGAGTAAAGCGCAAAATTAATTTTAAAAGTGTTTGTACAACATTACAGTGCTAGTAAGTTAGATAACTCAATCGGTTGTATTTTAGATCGAGAAGTTTGCAGTTCGAATCTTGGTTTCGTCGAAATATTTGTCTATGTAAATTGAGACCCAACTTAGTATCTAAAGTGGGAGACATACAATGCGAATCAAAATATATATTCCGTGATCGAAACAATAGCCAATATATAAATAAAATAACGTACTGGAAACATTACACTGCCTCTTGTGTACATGAATTATGTTAAATAAATTAATTGTATGGCTAACATACAAAAACGTGAGAGAGGATCTAGCATGTAAACAATAAAACAAAATAAATTGTATGGCTAACATACAAAAAGCGTGACACATGACCTAGTGTACATAGAAAAGGAGCCCAAAGTGCTGTGTGGGGGTGATAAGTGGTGAAGTTCTAAAATATCTATCCCCAAAAGCAGAAGCTTTGGATACTGAGGTGGGCATTTTGCAAAAACAATATGACCAAAGTTAAATATAGTACTTTGTTTTAACATATCTAAACAATTATTTGTAAAATATACATTAATATATATTGATATATTCCTATTTAAATACATCAATAATGTAGACTTCTATATTAGACGAACCGATTCCAAAGCAAGTTAGAAAAAATCACCAGCTCAATTTATATGCGTCCAACTTGGAAAGAATTAAGACGTGTGAATAAGCAAAATTTAAACAGAATCATAACGAAAAACAAAATAGAGTTTCATTCAAAAGAAATTTAAATTATTACAGATTTTATGACGGTAACAATGGAGAGTTGTTTGAAGAAAATTTATAATTTTAAAATTCGACAAAAATTTCATTTTGGTAAAGTACAGCTAGACTTAACGATCAGACTTATGAGATGACCTACTTAGGAAGTAGAATTGAGTACAAGTAATTTTCTTCTAGAACAAGGCCTATGAACATAATGAACAGAAGTGAAACGGATGATGTCACTAAACGTTTATTTGACATTTTAGACAGCAAATTTGGACAGGAAACAAGTGAAAATACAAGATGGATGTTTGACAGGGTTTAATATTTAACATTGTACGTAACTCATATATTGATTTGCCTGAATGGGTTAGGAACAGAAAAGCTTGCGTCAATGTAACAAATAAAAACAATAGCTGTTTTGTTCTAGGCCGTAGAATCTGTGCGAAATACACCAAGTGATCAAGTAGACAGACCATCGAAATACAATTTAGAAAGATATAGTTATTGGTTTGACAGATGTCCGGTGAGTAAAGACGATTGTGAAAACTGAAACTGAATTTGGTATATAGTAACTCAGACAAAGAAAGTCAGACACGTTGACATACTGATCACATTCGCTTCAAGCGATCCTAATAACTTCAAAGATGCAAGGCGCCATTACGATGGAATAAAAGATTTATTAAAATTAGTGTCATCATAAATAAGCAAACATGATGGGCATAAATCTATCTGTAGAAATACTTGAATTTATTCAATGCACCACATACATTATCAGAAAATAAAAGACAATGTTACAGTGTTGACGACGCGATAGATATAATACCTGAAAAGTTTTAAATTTAGAAATTATCATCAACAAATTAAAAGTTCCGTATCTTGTTTATTGTTATTTCGAAAGCATCATTGTACCGTACACAAACCATCCGTGCTGCACTACAACATTTTAATCGTACTACGCATCAAACATATACATCCTGGACGTAATAGACTCAGCAAAGTTGGACTGTGCAAACAGCTAAATACATTCCATCAGGGTTTTGTTTGAACGTCAAGTCAATTTAGAAATGTTGCGGACCAATTGTTTACTGAGGTACTGAATGCATTCAGGTGTTTTTACAACTGGTTGGGTAGGATAGCAAACTAGTATACGAATAATACGACTGAAAAATGCAAAAGGTATGGTATTCACAGATGGAGATGAAAAACATTCAACTCAGCAAACGCATGTCATATATGTAAGTGATAAATATTTAAAGACAAAGTTAGAGATCAGAATAATTTAACGGGTAATTATAGAAGACCAGCTCATAACAACTGCAATTTAAATTTTTGGTATGCAAAATTAATTTCGCGCCTTGTTCACAACTTGTCAGGCATTGACAGTTACTCATTCTTTGTTAAAAATTATCCAGCCGAAGAAATAAAAATTATACCGAACAATGACTTGAAATATATTTCATTCAGCAAAAACTTCGTGGTTGATAGGTTCATGGAGGATTGTCAGGAAATAATTGTGAAAACAAAAAACGATAAGATGTGTAGGTAGTTATTGGTTCATTGGACAATCTGTAACGCAGCTGTATAAAGATGTAAGTAATGAAAAGTTTACAAAACACTGGAACATTTTTAACAAGGATTGCACCATCCAAATGTTTGAGGAAAGACATTTAACCATTCGAATATATTGACAGCTTAAATTTATCTAAGAAAACACAGATACCATGTGTATAAAAATTCTATTCAAGTCAAAGCCATTAAAACATATGAAATGACGATTATCAGTATGCACAAGATGTTATGGCTCATTCCAGCCTGAACACACTCGGCCACCTTTATGACTTTTATGTTGAAAAAGACATTTTAAAGGTGTGTGACATTTTCAAGGAGTTTTGTAATGTCTGTATGAAACACAACAAACTAGACCCTGCATATTATTATAGTGCATCATGGCAACCCTACGACGCAGTTTTACAAAAGTAAGGTGTATAATTTCAATGTTTGGTAGACTATGGCGTATTTGTAATAATTGAAAATAGAATTCGTGGTGTAACATAGATAGCTCGACAGATGATGGCAAGTACGTAAGATCCAGTTCATGTATTATGTACCTTAAATGCAAATACTTTATATACTCGGCGATAAGCCAATACATGCCGGAAAAAAATTAGATGGCCAAATGTTAAAAAAATTAGATCGGTAGAAAAAAATCTTTTTGAAATTCCCAACAATAGTGAAACTGCGTGCACATTAGAAGTAGACTTAGAGATTCCAAAACATCTGCATGATCGTTTCAAGGACTACTGATTAGCTCCAAAGAAATGAATTCCAGATGAAACTGGTGTATTTCCCGTGCGAATAAAATTGACAAGTTATTACAACGGAACAAAACCAACTGTACCAAAATTGCTATGTACTTTGAAAAATAAAAACAAGTATTAATTTACTGCAAAATTTATCACTTTTCGCGCAATTAGGTTTAAAACTGAAAACATAAATAGATTTATTTTGCTTGATCAGTAACCTTGGTTAAAACATACACAGAGTTAAATTACAGTTTGAGACAAAAAGCTAGCAATTATTTTGAAAAGGACTTCTTAAAATGACTCTGTGTTTGGAAAGCAAAAGAAAATTTAAAAAAAAAACAAACAAAACAGCCAAAATGATATATTATCTACCAGGCAGACAATAATAGATGAAGATGTAGTGGTAGACAGCCTGAAAAACAAAAAAAAAAAAGATAAAACTCACTAAAACAATTTACACAGAATTTAGAGTGGAGTGTTAGAGTTCTAGCAATGGTTGATGTACAAAATCTGTTACAACAAGTTAAAAAAAAAAAAAAAAAAATATTTATTCAGATCGTACAATCATGACACATATATCATCCAAATGAACACGTATATCATCCAAATGAACAACTCAGCATTGTTTGGTTGACAAGCATTGTTTGGTTGACAATATAAACACTTTACCATACGATCACGTCAGTACACTGTAGTGAAAGGAAACTCAATTCTCATTCAAAGTTTGTTCTTTTTGCCTTGTTTCAAAATATCTATAATCTCTCTTTGTATATCATCTATGGTGATATTATTTTCAGTTAAGACAGTTTCCATTTTTGTCCTTGCTATTAAAGACGACCAAAAAAAGCTTTGATTACAGTGTTTTATTTTCGTACGATCACCCAGACAGATATATCAAAATGTGTACAACTAAACCTTATTCTTGTTAGGTTAGTTGCTTTCTTTTTCACGTCATAAATGTTGTCACATACATCAATCGTAAACAAAGTATTTCTACTTATATATATATATATATATATATATATATATATATATATATATATATATATATATATATATATATATATATATATATATATGAACCTGGACCTCTAACCACTTGTATAATATATCCATAAAATCAATAACAATCACATTTTCATCTTTGAATAACTACTTTCTGCCATAAGTATTGTGGAAGAGAAAAGTTGGACAGATGATATCGATGTAATCGAAAAAGTCTTTGCATTCAGTCTCTATCAGATTCAGTGCATACAATGTTTTCCCACAATTAGTCATTCCACAAATTATCGCGTTATAGGATTCCTTCAAATATATTTATACAGGCCTATAACATAATTGATTTGAGATGATTGTTTTGAATGTTTACCTGGTCATCTGAAAAGAGATAAATATATATTTTGCGAGCATCAACAATTTTCTTTATGTTGATTTGAAAATGAATATCTTGTTGCACGTTAGCTAATTTAATACCAATACCATGTAATCTGTCATCGAGATACTTCTCAAATCAAACCAGATGCAATGATTGTCTGAAAACAAATATTGTTACCACTCGCATAACTAATTTATGTGTGTTTTTGTTGTTCTTCAAAGAAATACTGAGTTACTTCTGCAAAATGTTGTATGAATCGGAAACTTTGGGAATAAACGTATTTGGCAGATCTACAGTCACTGTTTAATATCGCTTTCTCCACTGTGCACAGTATTAAAATACGTTTTTTAATTTTAAACTTATTTTGTCGAATCAAGTGTGAAATGTGTTAAAGTTGTATTGGCTCCTATGTTGATGAATCTCGCTCGTAACGTAATCGTAAAAGAAATCAATTCCATTTATATATTCGTCATTAACCGATTACGCAATTTATTAGGAGGTAATCATTTCGTACTGGATATAAATATGTTCCAGTTCGTAATCATGACAGCCACCTTCTATTACTTCATCTGCTTTAGCAAGTGTAATGTTCAATCTGAAATCCTAAGGAAGAGCACATGGATACAGTATAAAATGATCTGTAAGTATCTGGAAGTCAACTGGTATTCTGAATATCTATCCATCTGCCACAAACTGTATAGCTTCAGTACCAATATTTCACTATTTGTCCTCTGCTCGATAGGTTCAACATTTTGTCTAACGTTAGGTCAATCATTTGCTCTTTCAATTACAGTTTGCAAGGCCTGTATAGCAGTAGATAAAGTATTGAATCTTGGTCTGAACAACTCTTGAGCTTCTAAAATCTTGTTTCTGTCCTCATCAATCGGTTTTTGTAGTTTGTTGTCTCTGTAGTTAAGGAGAGACTAAAGACCAATTAGATCCACCTGATGATAAGAATGTAGCTTCTGATAATACAGTTCTGATTCTTTTAAAATTTCTGACTGACTACCAGTATATGTTCCATCAGATTTTTTAAGATTAGGCATTATTTTACTTGTGTAGTTTCTATTTTCCCAACTACCGAAATATTTTGATACCCGTTGTCCTTTTTCAATCCATTTTGATACCCGTTGTCCTTTTTCAATCCATTTTGATACCCGTTGTCCTTTTTCAATCCATTTTGATACCCGTTGTCCTTTTTCAATCCATTTTGATACCCGTTGTCCTTTTTCAATCCATTTTGATACCCGTTGTCCTTTTTCAATCCATTTTGATACCGTTGTCCTTTTTCAATCCATTTTGATACCCGTTGTCCTTTTTCAATCCATTTTGCCCTTGAACTTATTCTCACACCTTCCATTGTTTTCCTAACATTAGAAGTTTATTAGTTTCATTAGTTTGTTCAAGATTATTAATTTCATTAATAAGCTGTGTCATTTATAGTAAAAACTACATCAGACGCTGGAATTTGCTCAAAATTAGATGTTTATTAGTTTCATTAGTTTCTTCCAGACGATTAATTTCATTAATAAGCTGTGTCATTTATAGTAAAAACTACATCAGTCACTGGAATTTGCTCAAAATTAGATGTTTATTAGTTTCATTAGTTTGTTCCAGATGATTAATTTCATTAATAAGCTGTGTCATTTATAGTAAAAACTACATCAGACGCTGGAATTTGCTCAAAATTAGAAGTTTGATTAAAGTAATTATATAGACTTTACAATAATGAACGCGCGAACTGAATTGGGAAACATATCACAGTGTGGTCTGGGCTTTTTACCATCCATCGCAGAGAAGTCAATGACCGTGAAATCGGTTTTTCTCTTTCGTGATGTCATGTTGAATGTCAATTGTTGTGTAACTTATCATCATGATTTCATATTGTGTGCCGCATAAAAACTCGCTGGAACTTGTTCTCGATGTGTAGCAATGAAATTTACATTTGTGAAAAAATCGTGGCGTAAATATCCTGGTGAAAAATATATCCCTGGACACAGTTATTGCGGGCCTGGAACACCGTTAGATATACGACTGGATTCTAATAACCAATCATAGTCTGGAGAAGAACCTGTAAACCGCGTCGATGCTGCATGTTACCCACATGATCTTGCTTATAAAACATAAAGTGATATCCCTGCCCGGCAACGCGCCGACGTGGATTTCATACATGACTTGAATGCAATCGCGGGATAAGCCATCGGAGAAAGAATCGCCAATTGGATTGCCAAAGGAGGTATGAAAGCCAAAATTAAACTTGGAGGCAAAGCCTCGATATAACAAACATAGATGCTGAACTGTCCGCTACATACTACAGTTATTGGAAGGGTGAAGCAACCGTTGAAAAGTTAGAAAGCGCGGCAGAAATTATCTCGAATGTTGCCAGAGCAGGACCGGCCAAACAAGCGTTGTGACAGATTTACCTACCCGGAAAATGTCCCGGGCATGGTTTGATGTGAGGACGCCCAACGAAGTTCACCAGCCTGATCTATTGTTTCTCCCGCATGATCGGGTACGCGGACTAACATACAAATATGCATTAACCGTCGCAGATGTTCCCAGCAGATACAAGGAAGCAGAGCCGTTAAAATTCAAAGATTTAACAAGTGTCGCAGACGCGTTCAAACGTATCTACGCTCATGGACCGCTAACATGGCCACCGCTTCTGCAGGTGGATCCAGGCAAAGAATTTTTTGGAGCCGTTGCTGCGTTGTTGGCAAAACATTATGTCCCGGAGTGTCGTGGACATGTCAGCATACATCGTGATCAGGCCATTGTGGAACGATTCAATTATTTGGGCAGCAATACACGCAGGAATTGTTGATTCCTGATCAGTCTCACGAGTGGGTAACGCGTCTTTGGTCGGTCATAGCAGCGTTAAAAAATGAAACCACATGTATGATTGGGTTCAAACCTGCTGATTGTTGCCCATAAAGCGGTTTCACAGCCACCTGTGTTAGACTCACTTGGAAACAATTTGGTTCGGTATGTGTATTTCCCTTGGGAATTAGAAGGTGGACTACATCGAGCTACTGAGCCGGTGTGATCCGTCGATGCATTTACGATCGCAGACCGAATTAACATTCCGGGAAACCAACGCGATACCATCTGGCGCTGGAATCTCCAGTTCTCGCGCGGACAAAGTCACTGTCACCACCAAGTAGGGCATTCGTGTAGGAGGAATACGCAATTACCCTCAAGATTTATTTTGAGAGTAGTGATTCCATCAGGAAAATCCATCGCTTGGTATCCAGCGGGGACAAACTTACCTTGGTGCAATGATACACATTCATGCAATGTTTCTTTGCTAGAATAAGATTCGGGACAAGTTTGGTGCATTCGGTCAACTTACGCCCCAAATCATCCACTATCGCACACTGGTACAGTGACAACCATTCGCGGGGCACCGACAACGCTTCTGGTGCAGTGGGTAATCATTGTGGTGCAGTGAAGTTTGTCAAGATATTCCAGGTTTTTATCATACTCGTGTATGTGTTTGTGTATGTTTGCATCGATCCACTAAAGGCATTGGTTGTGTCATCGCCTTTGCGTAAAGATACATGATGTAACTGTTTGTGAGGGCAGGTTTATATCCGTCCACGAGGCTATTGTTCACGCGAGCGTAACGGTGATTCGACATGGAAATGCCGCCACGAACACCACGTTGGAGAAACAAATCTTGATCGATTTCAGTAAACAGTTCCAACTCAATCTTAGGTTTCGATAGCAACGCATCCAAGGCCATTCCCGGCGATGAGAAGTAGTGCCAAGATTTATACAACCAAACGGGGACCAGACATTATTCGCGTGCGCGTAGTTTTGGCGGAAATACCTTCTCATAACAGTGACGAGTAAAAGGCCTCAATCGGTCGTAAATGAGTTTTAGAAAACTTTTCACAATCACTCATGTTTTCGTAGGGATATAATCCTTTGCGCGTAAGCAACTCGAACATTTCAGGTTCAGTGCCACCGTATCGTCGAGTAATCGTAAAGCGATCATCACTTCCTGCCGCAAGGTTGTTGACAAGTTTGTCCAGGCTGGAATTGAGAAACTGCAGCGAATAAAACAACTGCAGCTGGCCTAGTCGAAACGTCATGTATTTTTCCATTTTGTTGTGAATAACACTTATTGGTGCATTCGATGCTGTTGCGATTCCTTGCATGATCAAGTGATCACCGTACCCGTGCAGGTTATGAAGCACAACCGGAAGTTTTGTTTTGCTTGGGTAAAATCGAAACTGAAGGTTGCATGCGCTGTGTCTGGCTCATGTGATCACGGACTTTGGACCTTCCAGTTCCATCGGTGGGCGGTACGCTAATAGCTCCGTCACAGATCCAACAATGTATTGCCGTGGAAAACTCACGGATGTTATCACGGGCCATGATCATGTCTGCAGGCGAGGAGAGCTGTTGTCGAATTCATTTCGCTATGTACTTTCATCTTCCGTTGCATCGCAGTGAATTTCAAAATATTTTTACATTTGTACCAGGTTCTGGCATGATCGTACGCTGCGGCGTATCACTAAAATTCATCGCCATCAAGCCCCAATTCAGTGCTCAATACATGTAAGCAACGTCGAAATGGAAACTTTTACCCTTGTGCTTGCTGTCCAGTACACCATTCGCGTAAAATCTTTAATTCTCACATAGTGGTACCTCGTAGCTGAGACATCAGAACCGTCCACGTTTTCCATGTTGCTCAACAACAGTAGATCAATAGGTTTCGTCCGCTCGCGTGCATATGGGGATAATTGATTAACGCCTTTGTTCCAAGCAAACACATTAACGGCGATATCAGGGTTAAGTCGTTCAAACTTTTTGATGTCAGTAACCTGTACAGGGAATTCTATGTTACCGAACTTGAGTTTACCCAGGTGTTGTTTGTATTTTTTAGTCTGATCTGTATGAACACTCGTATGATGTAGCGCGGATAAGATCGTCCATTCAAAATACCGGTTGTCATTGCTTTTCACATTTATTACTGCTCATGGTGAAATACACACTGGTGTTGGAATATAATTCGACCCGCGAAAAGGTATGTACGGGGAAATACGAAGTTGAATTTCGAAGCATCTGACAAGAGTTCACATTGAACCGCCGTTGATGTATTTTTTCAACGTATCGAAAATCTTTGCAAAAGCTTTGTCGATTTTAATGGCTTCAGTATCTTCACGGTTTAATATTACAAAGGCTTCACTCCAAAACCATGAGCGTGAGATTTTGTGCGCATTGCTGTCTGGTGAATCGGAGCCTTCTAAGGGGCTAAGGTCATAATAAACTCCGCGCCAAGAGCAATGTACACCTTTACCCGGCAGTGCCCGCGTGCTGTAATGTTGATATAATTCTTGGACGCATATTCGAGAAAAGATTCACAACATCGTAGCCTGACTTGTATTCGATTGGAATAAGTGCCCGATAATCGTGTAAATCACGAGAGCGCTTTTGCAACGTAAACTCTGGAACTTGGGACTCGTCGTGCTTGTGCAGCAGCCTCAGCTGCGATACGGCGACGGTGGTTATCCTCATCGGCAACCACACGTGCAATTTCAGCCCTTCGGGCTCGTGCAGGAATCTTAATATGTAACTGTGCTACTACTTCACAAAGCTGTCTCACGGTCGGACGCAGTTCCTCTGGAGTAAGTCCTTATAGCGCAGGTATACCTGCCATTGCTGTAGCTCTCGGTATCTTTATTCCACGTTCTTGTGCGGATTGTTTGAGTTGATTCACAGATCGCGTTGCGACCAGTTATGGTTCGTCTGGGAGAAGTTGTCTCACAACCAACCGTGGCTCATCTGCGAGTCCTAATACTGCACGTTTACATGCCTTTCTCATACCGCTTGGTATCCTTATTCCACGCTCTCGCACGAATTGCATAAGTTGATTCACAGTCGGCATGCCTGTATATAAGGAAAAACACTGTCTAATTGAGTGTTTACCAATTTTTTTTATAAACAGCATTGCCTTGGCAACTTTGTCCGCTTTTTCCTTGACAACATCGTCAAAATTTATTATTATTATTATTATTATTGTTATTATTATTGTTGTTGTTGTTGTTGTTGTTATTGTTGTTGTTGTTGTTGTTTCCCCGAAGAGGAGAAGGGGGTACTCGTGTATCGCTCAAAACTCGACACTCTATGCATGCAAATCACTTTTAACTATCATTTGTTGATAAAAGAGAGGTTTATTTACACCTGCAAGGTTTATTTGTTTGTCTACTTTGTGTAGTTGAGGGGAAAATCGTCTCGGAAGGCAACAGCTACTGGTATTTTGTGGAGTGTGTTCTCACTTTGCTCTTTTTATATTCATATCGGCATTTAGATGGAAATTTCAGACTGGCTTTTAGACGTATTTTTTTTTATACGAATGCCTTCTAGGGGTAAGTATCTGAGGATTAAATATGATAAATACTCTTATGATACAATATATGTTTGAGATTTACTTCGACACAAGTACAATGGAGACAAAACGGTAAGTGGAAACAACTCCTACAATTCAATTCAATTCAGTAGACAATCCCGTCACCGAGTGCCTGTGTGAACATTAGGTCAGGAAGTAATACAGTTGCAAACACCTCATCGACTCGACGGAAGGAAATGTTATACAGTGATCGTCCTAGTGCCAATCAGTTGAAAATCCATCTGTTTGTGTTTATGTGTGCGATTTTCTTAATTATCGCAACTTTTTTCTACGGATATGCTGCGAGAGGCTCAAAGAATGAATTTGCGTTTATCTATATATGTGTCGGTAAATAATATTAATGACATAAACAGTATTTACCAAACACGCCTAAATATGAATTGTTGCCGATTACATTTTCAATATGAATCAATGTCCATCCACTTGAACGTCATTTTTTATGAAATTCTTCAAAAAACGAACTAAGGTGGCCAAATAATCAATCTGTACCTTCATCTTTTGAGAGATCACACTTTTAGTCCTAAAAGGTTTGAAAGGCTATTTTGAGGAGTACTTTCATAAAAGATTATGATTTACTGACATGTAAGCGACTGATAAATTAAAAAAATATTAGATTTCCTGTCAAATTTATCTATGTCACTAAAGAAAAGTATGTCACATAACAAAGGTAAAAAAAGTGTCGATACATTAAACTATAAAAGTGCAGCTATTAAGTTGATGGATGGTGGGGGTTTGATGCCTTTTTTTTACTCTTTTTTTTGTTGAGTCCATGTATTGTAATTGTCAGTCAATGAATATTGATTACATATACTCCTTGTCAAATTTTAGGATATGCTTTCTGACCATTAATGTGTAGTATCATTCATTTGTAAAGCTTTCTGACCATTAATGTGTAGTATCATTCATTCGTAAGATCTTTAACAATTCTGGAATTTTATATTTATGATTGAGATCAAAACTAATCCATTTTTACTCAAAGAGATTACAACCCATGTCTTTGTAACTTAATTTACAGACACAGGCAAACCATGTCTTTGTAACTTAATTTACAGACACAGGCAAACCATGTTTTTATAACTTAATTTACAGACACAAGCAACCAATGTTCTTGTAACTTAATTTGCAGACACAAGCAACCCATGTCTTTCTAACTTAATTTGCAGACACAAGCAACCCATGTCTTTGTAACTTAATTTACAGACACAGGCAACCCATGTTTTTGTAACTTTATTTACAGACACAAGCAACCCATGTCTTTGTAACTTAATTTACAGACACAGGCAAATCATGTTTTTGTAACTTAATTTACAGACACAAGCAACCAATGTTCTTTTAATTTAATTTACAGACACAAGCAACCAATATTCTTGTAACTTAATTTACAGACACAAGCAACCCATGTCTTTGTAACTTAATTTACAGACACAAGCAACTCATGTCTCTGTAACTTACTTTACAGACACAAGCAACCCATGTCTTTGTAACTTAATTTACAGACACAGGCAAACCATGTTTTTGTAACTTAATTTACAGACACAAGCAACCTATGTTCTTGTAACTTAATTTCCAGACACAAGCAACCCATGTTTTTGTAACTTAATTTACAGACACAAGCAACCCATGTCTTTGTAACTTAATTTACAGACAGAAGCAATCCATGTCTTTGTAACTTAATTTACAGACACAAGCAACTCATGTCTTTGTAACTTAATTTACAGACACAGGCAAACCATGTCTTTGTAACTTAATTTACAGACACAGGCAAACCATGTTTTTATTACTTAATTTACAGACACAGGCAAACCATGTTTTTGTAGCTTAATTTACAGACACAAGCAACCCATGTTTTTGTAACTTAATTTACAGACACAGGCAAACCATGCTTTTGTAACTTAATTTACAGACACAGGCAAACCATGTTTTTGTAACTTAATTTACAGACACAAGCAACCAATGTTCTTGTAACTTAATTTGCAGACACAAGCAACCCATGTCTTTCTAACTTAATTTGCAGACACAAGCAACTCATGTCTTTGTAACTTAATTTACAGACACAGGCAACTCATGTTTTTGTAACTTAATTTACAGACACAAGCAACCAATGTTCTTGTAACTTAATTTGCAGACACAAGCAACCCATGTCTTTCTAACTTAATTTGCAGACACAAGCAACCCATGTCTTTGTAACTTAATTTACAGACACAGGCAACTCATGTTTTTGTAACTTAATTTACAGACACAAGCAACCCATGTCTTTGTAACTTAATTTACAGACACAGGCAAATCATGTTTTTGTAACTTAATTTACAGACACAAGTAACCAATGTTCTTTTAATTTAATTTACAGACACAAGCAACCAATATTCTTGTAACTTAATTTACAGACGCAAGCAACCCATGTCTTTGTAACTTAATTTACAGACACAAGCAAATCATGTCTTTGTAACTTACTTTACAGACACAAGCAACCCATGTCCTTGTAACTTAATTTACAGACACAGGCAAACCATGTGTTTGTAACTTAATTTACAGACACAAGCAACCAATGTTCTTGTAACTTAATTTCCAGACACAAGCAACCCATGTTCTTCTAACTTAATTTACAGACACAAGCAACCCATGTCTTTGTAACTTAATTTACAGACACAAGCAACCCATGTCTTTGTAACTTAATTTACAGACACAGGCAAACCATGTCTTTGTAACTTAATTTACAGACACAGGCAAACCATGTTTTTGTAATTAATTTACAGACACAGGCAAACCATGTTTTTGTAGCTTAATTTACAGACACAGGCAAACCATGTCTTTGTAACTTAATTTACAGACACAGGCAAACCATGTCTTTGTAACTTAATTTACAGACAGAGGCAAACCATGTTTTTGTAACTTAATTTACAGACAGAGGCAAACCATGTTTTTGTAACTTAATTTACAGACACAAGCAACCCATGTTTTTGTAACTTAATTTACAGACACAAGCAACCCATGTTTTTGTAACTTAATTTACAGACACAGGCAAACCATGTCTTTGTAACTTAATTTACAGACACAGGCAAACCATATTTTTGTAACTTAATTTCCAGACACAAGCAACCCATGTTTTTGTAACTTAATTTCCAGACACAGGCAAACCATGCCTTTGTAACTTAATTCACAGACACAGGCAAACCATGTTTTTGTAACTTAATTTACAGACACAAGCAACCAATGTTCTTGTAACTTAATTTACAGACACAAGCAACCCATGTCTTTGTAACTTAATTTAAAGACACAAGCAACCAATGTTCTTATAACTTAATTTACAGACACAGGCAAACCATGTTTTTGTAACTTAATTTACAGACACAAGCAACCAATGTTCTTGTAACTTAATTTACAGACGCAAGCAACCCATGTCTTTGTAACTTAATTTACAGACACAAGCAACCCATGTCTTTGTAACTTAATTTACAGACACAAGCAATCCGTGTCTTTGTAACTTAATTTACAGACACAGGCAACCCATGTTTTTGTAACTTAATTTACAGACACAAGCAAACAATGTTCTTGTAACTTAATTTACAGACACAAGCAACCCATGTCTTTGTAACTTAATTTACAGACGCAAGCAACTCATGTCTTTGTAACTTAATTTACAGACAGAAGCAATCCATGTCTTTGTAACTTAATTTACAGACACAAGTAACCCATGTCTTTGTAACTTAATTTACAGACACAAGCAACCCATGTCTTTGCAACTTAATTTACAGACACAGGCAAACCATGTCTTTGTAACGTAATTTACAGACACAGGCAAACCATGTTTTTGTAACTTAATTTACAGACACAAGCAACCTATGTTCTTGTAACTTAATTTACAGACACAATCAACCCATGTCTTTGTAACTAAATTTACAGACACAAGCAACCCATGTCTTTGTAACTTAATTTACAGACGCAAGCAACCCATGTCTTTGTAACTTAATTTACAGACGCAAGCAACCCATGTCTTTGTAACTTAATTACAGACGCAAGCGACCCATGTCTTTGTAACTTAATTTACAGACGCAAGCAACCCATGTCTTTGTAACTTAATTTACAGACGCAAGCAACCCATATCTTTGTAACTTAATGTACAGACGAAAGCAACCCATGTAGTGTCTCTACATAATTAGTTAAATAGCACATGTAGTCATACTGTGTCTTTTGTTCAAATACAGAACAGTATGATTTCAACTATATTTCCAAATTTTCAGATACATTTCTTGTCAATGGTTTTTGCCCTTTCCATCAACTGCCCATTGAAGGTGCGCATGTACCATTGAAGTCAGCAGGATGATTAGATGCTTAATTGCATGAATTGCCGCTTTCAAAGAAATTACAGAGACATAGTTTGTACAATTTAGAGTATCAAGCGCTGATTTATAGCAGCGGATCTGCTACATTAATGCACGTATGCATGTATCTATGCAGTAGAGTTTTATGGCACCTTTGCACATAGTGGCTATATGATGCCAGCTTGAAGTAAATGCTCGAAAAATGTAAAAAATATATTGCATACAAACTTTAGGAAGATAAACAGTATACTATGTTCAAAATATGAAAACATATATACGGTTACAGAGAAATGTATAACTATATCGACCACTAAACAAGAATGAATACATTCACCGCCATTAACACTTTTCCGGGAACGCGACGTAACAGTTCCATTCACGTCACCGCTACTGTGACGGAATTGGCAGGTATGCACGAATGAAGCCCATTAGTAACAACAAGTTTAAAGATCTCCGTAATTCACCCTTGGATTGACAATCTTAGTGCATGCGTGTGTTCATGTCTCTTATGTTCTAACACGCAAACACGTTATCAGTTCAGAAAAAAAAGTTTGTCACATTAAAAATCAGTTTGAAACCTGAAAAATAATTAAAAGTTCTCACTGTGGTATCAGTTGCGATCGAACATCAGTAAATTTCTAGATAATTTTTTGTTTACATTGATGATTTTCTATCTCTCCCATACTTTAAATCATCAAAGAACCATTCGAAGAAAGGCCATACACATAAACAGAAATGGGAAACAGGTCCCACACAGCCTAAAGATCCATTGTCTGTCATCGTGCAACTAAACTCTCTAGCATGACTTTTGTCAGTTGGAAAGTGCAGGTACAGTAGAACATGTTCCCCTATTGGAATTTAAAGTAATTGTGGAATTTAATGTAATTGTCGAATTTAATGTAATTTTGGGCACAGTAACGGTGGAAATACGTTTTTGCAGATTGCTTGCTAGAGTTTTGAAAAAGAAAAAGGGACTAAAATCCAGTCCCATCTTCCAGCCAAACTGACACTCATTTCGATATTTATCACCATTATAAACTCCCTCGGCAAGACTCTCTCGTGGATTTACCTGTGATGTACCATTCCCTATTTGCAAGAAAAGTATAACAGATACAAAAATAAATTCCTGTTTTGAATGTCCACTCCCATCCCATACTCACTCCCATATATCCCATCCACTCCCATCCCATACTCACTCCGATATGTCCCATCCACTCCCATTCCATACTCACTCCCATATGTCCCATCCACTCCCATCCCATATGTCCCATCCAATCCCATCCCATACTAACTACTATATCTCCCATCCACTCCCATCCCATACTCACCTCCATATGTCCCATCCACTCCCATCCCATACTCACCTCCATAACGCCGATTCTTTTATTGTTTTCTTGGGTGCTCCAAGGACATCGACAAAAGTAGCACTTTTCTGAAGGTCCTTAAAAATTTTTTAATGACCAATTATTTTCTTTTTTGATATTGCTTCGTAAAAGGAAGTGGGTCATTAGCCCATCAAGAAGGGCCAGTGTGTGTGTCTGATGCAGGAAGCTATTTTCTTTCTACAATGTTCAAACGACTTATGCTTTTATAAACCCAGATATGGTAAGGCGATATTGAATGTAGTAGATTCTTATTTGCTTTTCTGATGATAGTGTCATAGGTGATTTAATTATGGAAATTGCTTACTTTTGGGGTGGTATAATTCATTCCTTTCATTTTCTTAAAGATGCATGCACACTTACAAAATGCTTTTAATGCTGCAGTAATACCATGTCTTTAGTAAACTTACTTTTGACCAAGTCTGTAGCGAACGCGCTTTAATTATCGGTGCTTGACAATCGCTGTACCATGCCCAGGTGTCTTAAAATTGACAAATACACCTCGTCAGTGCATGGACTAGAACAGGATAAAGATTCTGTAGTTTAACAAGCGACCATGAGGGAAATAATAGATTTCTTGCTCCTCGCCTGTGGGGTCACATTTGCAACAGGTAGGTAGGAACAATAATAATAAGACTAAGAATAATTGTATATACATACAATTGCATCTTTAATTGTTTATCAAACATTTTATACATCAAAATCGCGTCAGTCATTATTCGTGCCATCAGTTTTTCTGAAACTATTATTATTATTATTATTACTACTACTACTACTACTATTATTATTATTATTATTATTATTATTATTATTATAAAAGACACACAGACAAGCATATCAAGATTTTCTTCCACTGTATCAAATTTAAAAAGCAAATGAAATAGAAAACGATTCAAAAATAATATTGCACTGAGTTCTCTGCATTGAGATGGGGAATTTCAAATGTGGTTTACAGGAAAATGTAATAAATACAGTAACATTTTCCAAATGGCTACAAAGACGACCCTAAGGCGAGGTAATTTAATAAACATATCTATTTCTGTGGATTCATAGTTGTACATGTGTATATATAAACAATCGATCGTTAAGGAGGATCAGTCGAGACATCAAGATGGACAACGCGGTTGGGGTTTTGCTGCATATTTCAAGCACCATCTCTCTATGTTCGAGCACATAATTTGTGTTACAAATATTCAAATGAACGTTCCATCTCACTACTGGCTTTTACCCTGAAATCAAAGGAAGACCGAAATTGTCCAAGGTGGCCGCCGTGACAACCATATTTGATATCTATAAAACCTGTCAGAATGTATAAATTGTTTCGAAAACTGTCATGGTTTTGATAACATACACAACATTCAAATATAGAATGTTTCTAAACACACACAAATCTCAGGTACAAAGTTCAATATTAAATGTAGCAAACAGCACGAAAACCGGTTACACGAATAAGAAATACACTTCATAACGAAAGGAATTTTAAGTGAAGCTATCTGCAACATTATTACTTACAAATTCAGTAAGGACCTTAACACAAAATCTACGCAAGAAATGAATAATTATCGGATGTCCCAGAATTAAATATTCACTGTACATAATAGGGAATGATTGAAATAAGTATGCACTATTCTATCTACCTGTCTGTCTGTTTTCATCAAATAGCAATTGATTGATGTCATTCCTTCTGAGGAAGTGTGTCGCTGATAAATCTGCATCTTTTTCATTGTTCCTTCATTAAATATAGCAGTTTTAAATTTTGTAGAGTATATCTTAATTTACAACACGATTTTTTTCCCAGGACTCCTCGGTTTTGATGACCAGGCCAACAGCATATATCCTCAAGGGGATAATGGTAAGTACCGTCATATGTAATTAGTATTATTATCCCCCGCTTTCATAGAAAACGGCGATATGAAATTGGGCCTGTCCGTCTGTCTGTCCCACTTTTGTTTCCCCGCAATAACTCCTTTAATTTGTACTGGATTTCAACCAAATTCAGTATCCAGATTGATATTTATAAGACCTTGGTTGAGTTCGATTATCAGCGTATGAATCATCATTTAGCTGAATTATAACCCTGAATTTTCAGATCCACTCACTAACATTTCCGCAGAATAACTCTCTAACATATATTTGAATTTCAGGAACATTTAATACGCAGCTTAATACTGATACATACATGGGTGAGTTTGATTGTCAGTGTTCTACGGCATCTTTTAGCAGAGTTATAGCCCCTGACTGTCGGACCCATCCACTTTTGCTTGCCCATAATTACTCCCTTAATTATTATTGGATTTCAACCAAATCAGGTATGCAGCTTGAATTGTATGACACCTTATATCACTTTGACTATCAGTGTTCTGTGTCACCGTTTAGAGGAGTTACAAAGACTGATGTTCAGACTTATTCATTTTGCTTGCCCATAATACTGCCTATAATACTGCCCATAATACTGCCTATAATACTGCCCATAATACTGCCCATAATACTGCCTATAATACTCTCTTAATTATTATTGGATTTTAACTAAATTTGGAACGCAGCATGATTTTCCTGACGCTTTGGTCAACTTCGACTCTAATTGTTTCTTAGTCGTCATTTAGCTGAGTTACAGCCCCTGATTGTCAGACCTACCCACTTTCGTTTTCGCACAGTGACTCCCCTAATTGCTGTTGGATTTCGACTAAATTTGCGATGCAGCTTGATGTTAATGAACCGTTCCTCACTGTTTAGCCCTTGCTTGAGTTTGACTGTCCGAGTTCCGCACTGTTTAGTGGAGTTATAACCCCTGATTGACAGACACACCCACTTTTGTTTCCGCACAAAAACTCCGCTAATTATTACTTAATTTCAACCAAGGTTTATACACTGCTTGATCCAGATGATGCCTCGGCTGAGATTGATTGTCATCATTCTACACAATCATTTAGCGGAGTTATAGCCCGATTGACGGACCTGTCATTTCCGCACAACTGGATTTCAGCGAAATTTGGTAGAGTTTGATATTGATAGGACCTTAGTTAAGATTGATTATCGAGCATTTTATGTCCTTCATTATTTAGCGGAGGTATACCCACTGGTTGCCGGATACATTCGCTTTCATTTCTGCACATTAACTCAGTTAGTGTTAATTTGATTTCAACCAAATATGGTATGCTGCTTGATATTGATGAGAACTGAGCTGAGTTCAGTTGTCAGCATTCTAAATCACTGAGCTGAGTTCAGTTTTCAGCATTCTACATCACTGAGCTGAGTTCAGTTGTCAGCATTCTACATCACTGAGCTGAGTTCAGTTGTCAGCATTCTACATCACTGAGCTGAGTTCAGTTGTCAGCATTCTACATCACTGAACTGAGTTCAGTTGTCAGCATTCTACATCACTGAGCTGAGTTCAGCTGTCAGCATTCTACATCACTGAGCTCAGTTAATTCCCTGATTGTCAGATCCACACAATTTATTTTCTGCACTTGAATGACTCTTTTCTTGGATTGTAAACAAATTTATTAGGCAACTTGATATTAATGAGACTTCGGCTGCGTTTGATTGTCAGTGTTGCTTAGGTACATGTTTATCATGCAACATCATCTTTTGGCCCCTGATTGTCCTCTTATAAACTTTCCTTTCTGCGCAATAACTTCCCTGGTATGCAGCTTCATGTTGATGTTACCTTGGCTTAGTTGACATTTTCAGCGTTCGATCTACATCATTATTTGGCATAGTTGCCCTCCTTGATTGGTGGATTCGCTCACTTTTGTTTTCAGACAATAATTCTCTTCATTATTATTGGATTTCAAGAAAATTGTATATTCTTCTCTATATTGAATGTTTGACCCACATTTTTTTATGCAGCTTTATATTGATGAGGCTTTACCTGAGTTCATTATCAGAGTTGTACATTATTAGTAGTGTTTATGCTACCAATGTACAATAACTCATGTACTATATCACCATTGTCACCTGTATTTTTCCACTACAAAACTCCAATCCCTACTTCCAACGAAAAGCGAAGGATATAAATTCCTAGAATTTGCGTGTTGTTTACTATTATTATCGTTATTATTATTATTATTATTATTATTATTATTATTATTGAGCAAGACAAATTTCAACATATTTGCTTGTTAATTATTTTATAATATCTTAGGGTTACACACCCTGTCATGGTGACATCTGACTTTGATATTATTGTATCTATTGGGGGGTGTGTGTGTGTTTGTGTGTGTGTGAAATTATTGACATATTTGTTAAATTTGTATCGAGCTTCAGCGTCACAAAGGGTAACATTTGGTATTAGCATGAAATCATTCATTACTCTTACAAGTGAGAAACGCTGTAAGGTATTAAATGTTAAAGTTTCTGTGATAAGAAACCACCGAGATGGTCCATTATTATCACTTCAAAATCGGCAGTCAAATGTAAAATATGCATCGAATGCTTTTTGTTTCGTTTAATTGAATGCAACTTTTAGCTTTGGAAGCAGATGGTAAATTTTTCTGTCGTAAGAAGGCATCCAGTTAGCTGGTATAATCATTAAATAATAAATCAAAAGTTCCATTTTTGAAAGAAAAAGCAAATGAAATCATTATATTTTATGTCACACATAATCATTGATGAAATACACAACTTAAAGCCATAACATGCTATTGATTTTGCGATATATGTCACTGTAGACAGAAACAGTGATGAAATACACAGCTTAAAATCCTAACAATATTTCAATTTGCATCATATATAGCGGTACACATAAACAGTGATGAAATACACAGCATAAAATCCTAACAATATTTCAATTTGCATCCTATATAGCGGTACACATAAACAGTGATGAAATACACAGCTTAAAATCCTAACAATATTTCAATTTGCATCATATATAACGGTACACAGAAACAGTGATGAAATACACAGCTTAAAATCCTAACAATATTTCAATTTGCATCCTATATAGCGGTACACATAAACAGTGATGAAACACACAGCTTAAAATCCTAACAATATTTCAATTTGCATCCTATATAGCGGTACACAGAAACAGTGATGAAATACACAGCATAAAATCCTAACAATATTTCAATTTGCATCCTATATAGCGGTACACATAAACAGTGATGAAACACAGAGCTTAAAATCCTAACAATATTTCAATTTGCATCCTTTATAGCGGTACACATAAACAGTGATGAACACACAGCTTAAAATCCTAACAATATTTCAATTTGCATCCTATATAGCGGTACACATAAACAGTGATGAAACACACAGCTTAAAATCCTAACAATATTTCAATTTGCATCCTATATAGCGGTACATATAAACAGTGATGAAATACACCATTAAAAATTTTAACATTATTTCGATTTGCCGTCTATGTAACAGTTCAAAATAAATATATTTTGTTTGATCAACTACCATTCTTGTGCAAATGAATTAATGGAATATACACTATATGTATGTTTATATTAACTAATTATGAAAAATCAGCTACAACTGTAAGAAATCTAGAATGTCATAAATAGAACAAAGCTATATAAATACAGGCCATAGTCAAGCTAACATAAATTAAAAATGTCTACGCTCGAATTCTATTCAATACTCAACAAATACGATAGTATTTAGATGACAAAGAAATTATAAATAACTTACATTTTGCTATACCTTCAAGTTTGAACGTAAAAGCACTTTTATTGTGCTGAGAAAAGACTCATTACACTTGACTGTTATATCAGGCTAATGATCGATATGTCTGATGCAATAGACCAGGCATTTAGAGAGAGTTTTAATCAGTTTATCTATACTAAAAAACAAATTGAAAAGTACAGAAGCAGACTTTGATAGAATATGTTGAGTGCAAGCACGGATAAATTATGTGCTTAACAAAAATTTTACGGTCATATATCAACTAAATATTTCAATCGCGTCGGGGAATAATCGTGCTTAGAAGCACTTTTAACTACTTTTATGTGTTTTTTAAGGGTGATGTTTTATGGTAAAAAAATTGCAATGGTCGAGGACTACGAGAAAAATATTAATTTTGTGTTTTTATTTCTGTTCGATTTATTATTTTTTCATAATTCATGGTTTTCAAAATTTAGTAATACAATGCATGACGTCCTATAGACACTTGCTATATCCATCATTGTATACGACAAAGCGAGGGTGGTTCTTTTGTAACATAGAAATTTCTAATCAGGTTTAAATAACGACTTTCTATTGTCACTAAAGGTGAGGGCTCTATGTATGAACCGGAACATACAGAGGTAAAACTAAGATTTAGAGAATTTAAAAAAAAGCAAATCTTCGAGAAGTGGTCAAGTCCGACGGGATGAAACATTATTTGAACTGGAAGTTCTCAATCCTTAAATTATGGATTTATTATTATATGCATAGCTCTGAACAAATTTATCGGTGATCTTTAAATGGTTAACAATCTATGTGAAGAAGAAATTGACCCTAACATGGTCAATAATGTCGACAGTCGCAGACTGCACAGGCACTCAAAACAATTTTCATTAACTAGGAATAAAATACTAAGGTATATTTATTGTGTCAGATTATTTGAAGTCTCTCTATATATGCTATATACATACCATAAATATACATAGGTACTGTACCTCTAATTAAATTTAACTGCTATAAGTGCCTGTAGCAGTCTGATCTTGTGTGAGAGCAGGAAGCGCTCGCTCTATACCAAATGTGATATGTCCCACTACCCGCTTGTTTATTTTTGAAAGTAAAATATCTTCTATACTGGATCTGCAGATTGTGAAACAACTAGGGCAATTATATATTAAGATATACTCTTTCGTTTTAATTATACGTTAGCAAAACCGGAACTTCTGCTAGATGTTTACAATACACAATTAAATCTTCTAAGTGCAGACCGGAATTTTCAGAAACACTTGCATACTGTTAATTTAATCCAGAGGTCCAAAGACATTTTTTTTTCATAATGTGTATCAAAAAAGTGGATTTTTTTAAGCAATACAGCGACCGCTGATAAACTATAGGTTGCAACTGCCTTATTCTATCCATGCATACAACAATTTTATGTCTTTGTATGTTATTAACTAAAAAAAGCCACCAACCTGGCAATGTGAATTGCAGAAAATGGCATAGCAGATGGTAAGACATATAGACTAGTGAATAAAGTCAAATTGTGTACTATTATAATCAGTATAACGAAATTTATTGCGTCGAATTATATTTAAATTAAAATAAACATAATAAGTACAAAAGAATACATTGAAAGCATACCTAATAAAGCATGTATACATTGAAAGCATACCTAATCAAACATGTATACATTGAAAGCATACCTCATAAAGCACGTATACATTGAAAATATACCTAATAAAGCATGTATACATTGAAAGCATACCTAATCAAACATGTATACATTGAAAGCATACCTCATAAAGCACGTATACATTGAAAATATACCTAATAAAGCATGTATACATTGAAAGCATACCTAATCAAACATGTATACATTGAAAGCATACCTAATAGAGCATATATACATTGAAAGTATACCTTCTAAAGCATGTATATATTGAAAGCATACCTAATCAAACATGTATACATTGAAAACATACCTAATAAAACATGTATACATTCAAAACATACCTAATTACGCATGTATACATTGAAAGCATACCTAATCGCGCATGTATACACTAAAGAAAGAATTCTGTGAATGATAATGTCTTGTAAACTATTAATTCACAATTATGTCTAGGCCTATACATGAAAAAATAATTTTTAATAAAGATGCAAATATTTATTAGCTCTTTTTGACATTTGGACTCAAGAAAATATTTACATTTATAAGTATTTGGTATATTAATATATTCTACCTTTAATCGAAGTGAACTATCTTCCCTAAAAGTACTGCATTTGAATAAGAAATTAACTTCGTCACCTAATTGATTGTTTGCACATAAAACAAAAATTCAATTTTCACGAGGGATGTTATGCCATCTGCCTGTATCTATAGGAACATAATGAATGCTTGTCCTAAATTTCGTCAAAATTTTGTTCTCTGCTTCCCTGGCAATCAGATGATCTAATGAAAATTCAGACTTTAATATCATGTCATTTAATCATCTAGAATAATTACACATTTAGGACCACCAAATTTGATCAATCTGACCCTTTAACCTCCTTTCGATTTCACTAACAATCCATAATGGGTTAAGTGGACACAATCCCTGTTCATACCACATATGAGACAGTCATGTATTATGAAGTATTTTCCTACTATTATTTATCCATCTACTCTAATTGTTATGATTTCCAGATTCATGCAGGTGCAGAGCTAGTCGGTACATAATTTTAGTCAATTTACTATCTTTGTTTAGCAGAATTTTTGCCCCATCAAAATCAGTGTGAAGTTTGATTTAAATTGAAACAGAAATTGATCGGCCGACTTCTACAAAAATTTTTTGGCAAAACTTTTAAGTGTAGTGTTTTGTAACTCTAGACTTTCGAAATTCTTGTTTTATATCCATATAATATAATTGGGAATATAAACTATCAAATCGTTTTATCAATATATTGAGAACAATAATTTAACAATGTTTCTACGCATAACAAACATAGACATGTTTGATTGGTCTAGTAATCTTTTTATTTCGCTCTCTAGAAACTTTTTTTATATTTAAAAATTGTTCCATTATAACAATATGAATCAACATGTTCTAAAGATTGACCGCAATACTCAAAAGGTTTTGACAGTTTAAATTTTCTCTTACAAAAAAATCTAACTTTTTGTTTTAATTACATTTACTTTAAGATCCCATTAAACACAATGCCGGTGAAAGTGGTCTAAGTACTTTTGTCAACCGGTATCAGTGTTAACTAACTATATATTGTGATCGGCATACAATAGTAATTACAATTTATTGTAGATACTTAATCTGATTATTTGTGTATTGAATGTCACAAGCATTATTGTCCTTATGAAATGATTCTAAATCATTCAGATACACTGAAAATAAAACTGGAGAAAGGCTTTCTCCCTGTCCAAGAGCGACTGTACATAAGAAAAAATCTTATATTTCATCTCCAGGTATAACACAAGACTTGGTTTGACTGTACATGTTACTAATTAAATTCAAACACTTTCCATCTATGTTTGATGTGATTAACTTTATAGCAAAGACTTTGCCTCCATACTGTATCGGATGCTACCCAAAATTAATAAATGCAACAAAAAAAATTTTTTTTTTTAAAGAAAGAGTATGTCAATAAAAATGTGTAAGATACAAATATTGTCATGTGTGTGCTGTGGAATAGCCTGTCTGGAAACCAGCTTTTGAGTCACTCACAAGTTCACACTCCTCATTTGTCTGCTGTCGAATAACCTGTCCGGAAACCAGCTTTTGAGGTACTCATAAGTTCGCACTCCTCAACATATATTGCATGTCGGGTACATATAATACTCAAAAGAATAACAGCACGATAATTAAGTCTTTCCATCATGATGAGTGTTGATTGCTACCGAAATTAAGTGACAATCGAAATTTGGGTGCAGCGTCTGTTAATGAAATAGACTGCAAGCTTGCCATCACACAAAAATACACGTCTGAATGCAGAAATAAACAAAAGCAGACACCAAAATCGTTACAACTAAACTCACAATCACTCAAATGTTTTGTTTAATGATGTTACGCTCTGAAGTCTGTTGGGCCGTAGCTGTCTTGTTTCTACGATAAATGTTCACTGTATCAAGCCGCGCAAGAAATGTGTTAACAAAAATTAAAAAAACTCTCTTCATTTTCGTATAAAAACAGTCATTAATTTGACAAAATACTCAATTTTTAATATATGTACAATCTAAATATGTGACAGATCGCTGTCCTAAAATTATTGTAAAAGGTCTGAACTTCATTTCATCGATGTAGCAATGCAGCCGTTAATCGCATTGACACAGAATGGAGAAACTAATCCATGCAAACCGAAGGTTTTTGCCTTAAAAATATATAATAAAAAGAAAATCTACGTTTTTTTTTAGTAGACATAAGGAAATATTTCGCTCGTAAAGTGGAAACATTTTACTCAAAACACGTAGATATCCTCTATATATCACATGCATTAATTTCGTATTCATGTAACATTTTGTCCATTCAGGCTTGGAAATGGCTTTATTTATTTCTTCTTGTTTAATGGCATAGTTTCGTGTTTCAAATTTTAACAAGGAGAGGACTATTATCAAACTGAAACTAGTAAATTTTGTTTAGCCTTTTAACATTATTATAAAATTATTCTATTTCTGCCAATATTCCTTTGGATTAAACCTTGAAAGTTGTCTTTGTTTGTGATGAAAAGAAATTTGTAGGGTAAGATTTCACCTTTATTGCCTTATTTAAATTTTAGTACCAATTCTCAGTTTGTGCTTGTATTGTCGGTTTTATTACATAAGTATCTATTTGTAGCGCAATGAAATACTTTCCGCTTTCGACGACAGTCATCATTAAACCAAAGTCTAGTCCGAGGTGTAGTGACATGTTCATCGTAGAAACCAAAACGTACATTCAGATGACTGTGTAAAATGACAGAGTCAGTCTTATCAGCAATATGTTCCACCGCAGATTTAATCATTGTCTCGAGATTAGCACGTGATTCGTCTGACAAGTCTGTTTCCGAGTGAATAATTGATGTGTCAGTAGGTCGTAACGAACGGAGGATTAAATCATGGTCGTGCACGGTGTTTTGAATACACGTTGTGTCAATATTTTGTGTAAACTGGTTTTCCTTGTCGAGGAACCATTTTCTGCTTTTAAATGGATGAAAAATGTAGAGGTATCAAATGCAATTATGTAGGACGGTGTTTCTTAGATAGAGTATCATCGAATTCCAGGATCTAAAACTTAGTTATAAACGCAGTCATCCGTGCTGACCATGGATCACCATAGTGCTGTTTGCCACCATTTTATAAGAGAAATAAACAAGACAAAATGTAAACTATGCAACGTTGAAGTAGTTTACAAAGGAACAGCTTGAAAAGTACTAAAAATACATGAAATTCAAACATCCATGCACACGGTAATCATTATGTCAACATTCTGAATAGTCACATTGCTCACAATATCACTATTTATGTTCATTGTCTTTCATGAATTCTTAAAAGATAACGTGTACTACGGCAAGTTGAAAAAGAACGTGGTATGGAACAGGGGTTATATAAAAATCAACGAAGTTTTTATTTATCAAATAACGTATACAAATTTAATTTAGGTATCTTCTGCACATTAACTGAGTCATTGACTATGTGTACCAATTGTCTTCAATTTTTTCGTATACCGGTCAAATTACAGCGAAAGTCGATTTGAGCGATTTTCTTTGTGAATAAATCAACGTTTAGAGAATATTTTTTGGATTGTCCAAGGATTCAACTAAATAGATAATCGAGTTACTGCCCTTATTTACCTACAGTCCATCTTCAGCACTAAAAGAACATTTTTTTCATACCTTGTTAGTAGATAAATATTGAACATAGGACCTATATTCATTGATTATTAGTCTCATTCCCCACTAAAAATTCATCAAGATCCTAAAAATGGCATTTAATTAGATTCATACGGCTGAATTGACAGTGTTTTCAATGAGACTTGACGAGGGTGGGTTGCGGATGAGTCAGTTAGTACCATATTATACTTAATAAAACAAAAACAACGATAAGCCATTATATCTTTATTAATGTAGACGAATATTCAAATTCTATCTGAATACATTCAAGAAATATTCGAATAAGAAAATATAGTATTCGTTTCAGCTCTATACGAAACCCAGAAGCAAGCTACTAGTAAGCAAATCACCAAAATATCGAATTTCAAGTATACATAACCATAATTACTGTTTGAGAATTATTAGGAGTCTCAGAGATAGTGTTGAGTCGAATGTATCGACTTCTATCCAGTAAGACAAAAGTATTTTTTCTTTATGTCAACTTGATTAAGAAGCTTTTTGATGACGTACCACCAGAAACAAAATCCTAGGCTTCTTAAAAAATGCTTTTTATATCAAAAATGTTTTAGGGATTTCAATTTTTTTTAACTGTTATCTATTATTTTATATACCTTTCAAAGCATTTTTACATCTTTACCTTTTATCTTTTATCTTGTAAGACTATATGTTTATTTTTATTTGCAAGGGTTTATCTTTAACCTTTACTTTTTCAACTTTTACTAGACACTTTGTAAAACTAGAACTGTGCTGATGTGCAGTTTAACCCTATACGTAATACTATCATTCCCGCTCAGAAAGACATGACATGCTCCGAATGGTTTCACCGTTTTAATATAGTCCATCTGCCACTGCCTTCACAGATTGCTTGATTATGCGGTTAGCCTTGTCTTGGGTTATCATCTATGCCATTTTTGTGCAGAATGCAAACGTGGTGGATACATTGACAAATGACGAGGCTAGTTCAGCTATTTGCAGCGACTCAATTAAATACCTCCTGTCAAATTTACTAAACATCTTAGAAAACAAGGTATATACTTATAAGGAGGCTTCTGGAAGACGCTTGCAGAAAACAGTCTGTGCAATGGAGTTTCGAAAGAAGCGAGAGCGCCACTTCGTGATCTGTTTGTTAGCACATTTGTATATAAGACCTTTAATTTTAGCTCTACTCATGTTCCATTTTCCTCAACGTAACACAATATTATTGTTTTCTGTGACGAAATCCACAGCCTTCATTGCTTCCGTAAGGGCAGATAGACAGAAGAAAAGAAGCAATTTATTGTACGTCATTTATCCCTACGTTAAATCGGGTCTTTAAAAAGAAGATGTGTGTGTTATACTTCTGCATGACTGTTTTAGCTTGTGATTTTCAACTTCAAAGTTGAGGTTCACAACCTAACGTCCTGTGTGAGAACAGAGACTGAGTAGTCACCTTAATCGAACGGAAAATAGTTTCAAATTACCCAAACGTAAAACGGCAACATTTGTGTCACTGAGCTTTACTTTTGAAGAAAAGCAGGTCGGTTAGACACAACTAAAAAAACAAACAAACAGAAAAGATAAAGCAGAAACGTTTGAAAGAATGCAATAGTTACCTTTAACATTACTCAAGAAAACTTAAAAGAAATTAGGTACAATGAGTCCCCATTTAGGCCCTTTGTTTGTAAATTCAAAATATCCCACGGTATATTTTACATAGTTACACTGAATAACTAATCTATTGCGTAAAAGACTTAAGTGCGCATGCACGGAAGGATTTGACCAATATGCAAAAGCTCTCTTGCTGTATCAGCATTGTGAAAAGTGCTATTTAAAATGATCATGTTTTGATGTCACTAATTTCGTCAAACTTATTATTTAAACATCGCTTCAATGTCATTTTAATTCTCATATAAACCACAAGCAATTGTTGAGAGACACTAAAAGGAAACGCTGATGTGTGATGGCCTCTATGTGTGACTGCCAAATCTTCATAAAACATTTTCTGACGGCAAAAATGATTAATTAAGCTGCATTATATTCCAACAACAATGCTCAAAAACTGCATAAGATAACTCCTGAAGTTCACATTAAATCAAAATAAGACGTGCATATCGCAATTTGTGGTTTTTTATTGTCTGTCGGCAGGCATATGTCACAATGACAGTTTTACATGTGATTTGATTAACAACAGGATTTTCTCATTTATTTTTCTATAATAGTATAGGTTTATTGAAAGACTGTTTAATATCACCTGTTTCTTATAGTTGTTTAACTACTGAATTATTTTTTTGTAATAATTGAGGTTTTAACGATAAATATCCTTTTTGTGATTGCTAACAAAGAAGACATGTAGACAAGCATGTGTACTGCAACATTAGGGGTCAATCAATCTACCGCATAAAACATGTAAACTTGCTTAAAATATGGAAATTAAATTCAATTTGGCTCTGGTTTACCTAGGTGGGAAGAGAAACAATGCCATACTCTATGCCAGAGATGTGCTCAATCTTTATCTGTCACAGGTGACCGTATATCAAATTTGTAGTCAAATTCTTCCCGTTGTATATTATGCAGTAGCGACACTTAGGGATTATGTTGCTGGACAAATTTTCCTCTCAGACAAGTAAAGATACTGCAGTACTGTGTCGCGGAAAAAAAGTACTAAAAGAGGCATTTTTATAGTCCGATGGAGTCCCTAAAAATATATCCATATGATTTTCTTATTATGTTTGCAGCATTTGTGAAAGATCATGAAGATTGTTGTTTAATAGTTCACGTCACGTTATTTTCAAAGTGGGCCTTTAGTTTATATTGAATAATGTTAAATGGAGACCCCATACCAGCCAAAATAGCTGCTGAGTGTTTTGTACTGGATTTTTTGTTTCACACGATGATTGACCTTTTCTTAATAAGGGAATGGGATACTTTCGACCCACCTGTATAGACATTCTACGGTTAATGCAGTTACCTGAGATATATTTCATTTTGCTTTTGCTTTTTGGTGCCCGTGCCATACGCCACGATAAAATTTGACTGTATCCAGACTTATCATGTACAAATTCAAAATTCCTTCTTTTATTCTCTTTCACGCTTGTTTCATGTTTTTATCAATATTATCATTTCCGCGGTACCAATGCTATTTTTAATCTAGTGTTCGTCCTAATTAATTACACTGATTAAGAATACAACCGTTTCTATGTACCGTATCTTTAATGAATTTTTAGCCAATGAATTTACTGAATCTGTATAACGGAACTGGAAATTCAAGTTCGACTGACAATGAAAGTCACTCATCACTTTTGCCTGTCCCTAGATGGTGCCAGTGCACTTCGAGATTTCTAAGCTGGTTCTCTGTTTCAACATGTTTTGTTCACAATACACTGATCGTTATAGCTTTAATATGTGGGCGAGTTTCATTTTTATGATATTTTATTTCCTCTTGTGACCGACTGTTTCCCTTTTACATAAGTGACTTTTTCCATGAGAAATCTAGTTCAAGTTATTGCTAATTCTCTATTTACCTTAATTATGTTTAACACAGTTGTCCATAAGTTTTATGCAGCTCGCCATTAGAAATGACCTTGTAAAAATAACAACTCTTTTCATCAAATACTTTATTGCATAAAAAAGGTTTCAGCCCTGTTTTTTCAAGGTGAAAATGTTTGTCTTCTCGGGTATTATCGTTTATCCCGCTTTCAAATGTAAACATGGAATTTTCTAAGAATTTCTAAAACTTAATCTTGGAAAATCGTAAACAAATGTTGGCATTCTATTTGGGATACATTTTATCTTACAAGAACAATAATATTCTAGAAGGAATTTATGTATCTTGGCCTAAAGGGATGAAGCCCGAGTGAATCACCTCTTTAAATGAGTAATCCAATTGAAATAGCGGTTTCTGACTTTTTGAATTCCATTTATGACGAAATGGTTAAATTATGGCTGGCAAAGAATATCGTTTTCAGTGTGTTACTCTATTTTACAGGGGGATACTGCTATGACTCAAGGAATCATCCTGTGAGTGTTGGACAGCAATATCGTCTTGACTGTTACGTTTGCATCTGCGGACCGTATGGACGGGTTAGTAATTTTCATGCACTATTATTTGACAAAGTAAAAAGTTAAAAAGAGTTGTGTATATAAGTGTGAAACAATTGCTTTTTAATCTTGTGGACACGATCTCGAACTTGAATTCTATCTTATATAAAGCCTACTGGTCGGCCACCCATGACCATTGGTTTTCCTCAGAATATATGGTCCTCCCTCCTACCTCCCCCTCTCCCATCTTTTTATTTGACTACTCTTGGTCGACATCTAATCTTTTGAAAAATTACTTTGCGAAGTTTATACAACACTTTATCGGTGGAAAGTAAAATGGATGGACTTATAATAGAACGTGATGAAAATATTCACTGGGATCATTATAATAGAACGTGATGAAAATATTCACTGGGATCATGTCTTGCAGCTACAGGCCTTTTGGTCTTGTATACAGATCACTGCGATGACTTCACAAATAATTTTACTATATACTTAAGTGTGAAATAAAAAAAACTTATGGCGAAATAATTTTCATATTTTTGTTCAATTCTATATTTTCACATGTGAAAAAAATATATCCTTATATTTTCACATGTGAAAATATAAAATTTCCCATCATGCCACGCGACGCTTGATTGTGTGTGCCATCAGACGTTATACTTGCAGCAACAAGAACGAGCACTTTGTGAGCTAGAACAAATAAATATAAACTGCATTACATTCCAGATATGGAAATTAATTTTTGCTGAAGAAATTTGACTCGACCCGTTCGCGTCTCTATGAAGTTATTTTCCCTTACTTCCTTGACAACAGTGATAAACCCGCTGAGATGCATTGCTGAATCGGACTCGCTTTGTGGTCAGATATGATCAAATAGTTTAAAAAATCGCAAAATTGTAATTTACAGCGATAGATTATATCATCCCAATCCTACCGCTCTCTTAAGTCACTGATATTTATATGATCAACCTGTGAAAGTGAGGTGAATTTACGAAAAGTGGGATGAGGTGTTGTGCTGAAGAGTGAGTTTCATCTTCTACGCTTCTATTCTGGAGCAAGATTGGTATATAATAAAAAGAAAAAATTCTTTTCCTGCGTAAATACCGGATATATTTCATCTTGTGGTACCAAAAAAATGATATATTTTAACTCGTCGTGGCTTCGCGTTTTTAGTACCATACGGTGAAATATATCCGGTATTAACGTTGGAAAAGAAAATATCCTCTATATTTTTTAACATGTTGAGAGAATTCATCATCTGGGGAAGAATGTTTCCCTTTCCATGTAAATTTGCATCGGCAAGAGCAAACTCATCTTGATCTCATTGTGCATAGAATACAAATTTCCTAGTTACCAAAATCATCTTTTTCCTGCCATTAATTATCTTTATTAAACCCATGCTCTCAACTTCCATTTTTCCGTAAAAAAAAGTTTAAAATGGACACAAAAATGCAAGTATTTTATTTTATTTTATTTTATTTTTAATTAGTCACCACACAACTCTGTAATACTACTTTAGTACAAAACTTTTACTGGTTTTAAGTAATCGCCAGTTAAACAAAATACTATTTCTGAGATTCAAGTTTAATGGGACAATTGTGGATAACCCTATAGATGGCGCAAATTTTTAACTTCCGACCTAATTGCTTCCATCATCAATTAGATTCCTTTGTTCTCTAATTGTACCGTTTCTATAAATAAATATAGCCAGACATCATATATATTATGTAAAGTAATTACGTGTGTGTGTGTCTGTGTGTTTTGTTCTTTTCTCGTTTGTGTAATCGTCATATGCAACTTTGTGGCCTTCAGAAAGGTATCGGTTGATTCCTAAAGGGCGGGATCGTTTCACACCAGTTCTGCACTGTTGTTTGTCAGTTTTTCTGCGATGTATGCCATTTTTCCTAACATTCAATCTTTATGCTCCAGTGCAATTTGGAAAGACTGTTTTGCCGTGTGATTTGTGTATGTATGTATGTATATATATATATATATATATATATATATATATATATATATATATATATATATATATATATATATATATATATCTTCGCACCACCTCCCGGAACTTAAATGTGGGTTTCGATCTCAGCTTGGAAACTACTGAGATCCATAGAACTAATGACCAGATATAATTCCTAAGCATAAAATAGAAATCACTTATGCAACGAACATTGGCTCTTATGTGCACTTTTATCCGTTTAAATACCGGTATCTGGCTTGAGATACAACCGGTGAGTGCGGAAATGTGTGTTTTAACAGCACATTCTAGTTATAAATCCATTAACACAAGACGTTTATTTCTTTACCCGCAGCCAAGCCAATGCTCTGCCAGGCTTTGTTACCAATTACGCGCCAGAACCGTTTCCAGAACCAGCGTCAACCAACCGGCGAAATTCCAAGTGCCGGTTAAGACACCAAACAAAGCACCACTGCCGTTAAAGATACCAATCAAATCTCATGTGCCGCTGAAGACACCACACCAACCTCCATTCCTGCCTAAATTCCCTCATGAAACATTGGCAGTGAAGCCTCTTGCGAAACCATTCAAACACGTGGAACCCTCCAAAACAGCCGTTGCTGCTGCTAAGGGTAAAGCGCCAAAGAGAAGTAAATACGCATGACAAATCAAAAATAGTTTGAGAGGGTTGGGAAGGGGGAGGAGTGGTTTGAAAGAAACAGTCAAACGAAGAAAAAAAATACCTGTATGGATATTAAATTTAAATGTTTTCTACTTTTTGGCAATACATTCTGGAAAGTTGTAATAACACTAAAACATTGTACTAATGTTTTATAACTATATAATATGCTAGTATGTAAATATAACAACTTTAATTTATTGACATATGCTTTGTATTAAAATATTCAAAGGAGAACGTCATATATTACACACGTGACTAGGAATAGTAAAAAAGTAATTTATCAGCAGAATTTAGAACGTTATTATATTTGATTATTAGTTTCAAGACACGATCTACAAAACCTGATTCGAAAGATATAACAAAGGTAATGTAAATTTACCACAGTAGTTTAAGCTGTTTACTTCTGGGGTACTGTGTCATTAGATTATAAACGAATGTACAAAAATAAAACATCTGACTATTTAATTCTCATAAAATTGTTATTCCAATACCGAAAGAGAATGTTTGCCATGCAAATTATGATTAGTTTTTACACACACACACACAGACAAACACACACACACACAGACGCACACACAGAGACAGACAGACACACAAACATACAAACATACACATGCACACATACACAGACAGACAGACACACACACAGACACACATTCCATTAAAAGCAAATGCAGTATTGCTATCATGCAACTGTTAGCTTGAGAGTCGATGTGGCTCAGTGTTAAGCATTCAGTACTCGCATGGCAGTGGCCACTTGTTCGATTATGGGCCAGATCAGCTGCCGTGGTGTATATCTAGGCAAAGCGTTTTATTCTCCTTGCTTCAGCACTATATGTGCCGTTAAACACCCAACATCCTACCCCCGATCTCCCCTCCCCCCACCCCAAAAAATAATAGTTTCTGCCAACTCAGACAAACATACATCAGACGAAAGCTCTGTGTGTGTGTGTGTGTGTGTGTGTGTGTGTGTGTGTGTGTGTGTGTGTGTGTGTGTGTGTGTGAACTGTTAGGAACAATTTTATGATACATTTAAACAGAGCAAATGTCAAATGTTCGAAAAGTTTCTCTCCTATAAATACTATAAAAATATAAGCGTATTGTGCTATTATTAACAATTTAGAAACTCTCACTTTAGCTGGAAGACTGTTGTCGCAGAAAAACAAGCAAAACGAGTTTTAGCAATTCTCATGGTAAATATTAGATATACGTTTTTATAGTTCCTTCTATTGGGTCAACCCTCATAACTTCATAAAAATTCATACAGTTGGCACATACACGCGACTAAAATATTAACAATTAAAAATTTTAACTACTTGTTTTTATTTTGACACTTCGATGAACCGGTAAGTTCCTGTAACAAAATAAGAAACTTAATCTGTATTGTATAGATAGGGTAATAAATAATGTAACATTTATTATCTAGTGTATATGCTATACTTTAAACAGATGTAAATGTTTTCCTGTGCTTTTTGACACAATCAGTCAAGCCAATTGGTTAATGGGGGAACGACTGTCAGAAGCAACTATTTAATTGGTTTGTACCTACTTCATCAATCGTTGATATAGACTTTTTTGTTGCAAAGCAAATGGCATATATTTTTTCAGAATTTGACGTGTCACATATATTAGTTTAGGAAATAGAACAACAATGACATACAAGTTTCTTTTACATGACAAAGCTGACCTTTTTGGCCCTTCAAATATACTTGAAGTTATTTATATATCTGAAAACGACTGCATGTCACTTGATGGCATTCATATTTTCTTGACTTATACTGTACACAATAACTGTCATTACACAGCATAATCTGTGAACCTGATGTGTCGTTTTTATACACAATATCACCAAATTCAACACACATTACTGCGATGATATAGCAACTTTATAGTGGACTGCTTCAACCCAACAATCACCTTTTCAGTTTATGTTATACAATGCCATGTTCTACAATGCCATTTTTAGATCATGGGACGAAACCATAAGTTTGATTTCTTTCCCAAATGAAGTGTTTATTTGAAACTAACTTTTTAAAAACGATTTCCTGGTTTAAAATATCAATCTCTCTGTATATGCCCGTTCGTCCGCCTATTGTCTGTCTTTCTATCGGTATTTATAACCAAATGCACTTTTTTTTACAATAAAAAAAAGAACTGTCGTCGACAACGAGTTTCTAATATCCATATTCCAAAGAAGGCAAAAAGAAAAGACAAAGAAAAATTATGGATTTTAAAACCACGTATTTGTCTCGGGGTCGTTGATACGGTAAACAATTTTAATGGCTTGTGCATAAGAAACACTGTGAGCGTTTTACAATTATACAACGAGCTGTAATCAATCAACGTCTGTTGCGACTGCAACAAAGTTTGTAAGATATATAAGATGAAGCTATGGACTTTTGATCACGATAAGGTCGCGAGGTTAATGATCATAAGAAGTAGTTTCTTGTGGATTTACACACACACACACACATGATCATAAGAAGTATTTTCTTGTGGATTTACACACACACACACACACACACACACACACACACACACACACATATATATATATATATATATATATATATATATATATATATATATATATATATATATATATATATATATATATATATATATATATATATATATATATATGAACATTTTATCATGCTTTGGATTCACATTTTATATAACTACCAACACAGCCAAGTGCTAATACCATGGAAACGAATGAGCCAACTCTGTCGCTAATTTTCTAAGTGATTATGCATTTCACACGTCAGCTCAAATGCAAACAAACTCTATTCACACCTATATGCGCACGGATAAATACGAAAGGCATATCACTGTCACCCGATGACGTATGGGCATTAACTTGGGAAAATTTTATTCGATAATCGATGTCTACGATCATTTCCAGAAGTAACACAAGTGTCTATAGCACACATTTTAATGCAGTACCAGCCCTCTTTTTAAACCGAATTACGTAAAATCACGACATTCCTAAGATGCACAGTTTTTACAAAATTTCACTTTCTGACACGTATGTTACATTTTTGCGGTGAAAACTGCCAAAAATGGGACATTTTTCATCTCATACGATCAAAAATAAAATTCTCTATTAGTGTAGCTTGTGATTTTGTCGATTTTTAAAGTCAGACTTATTCTGCACCTGTTTAAATCGAGCCTGTGAACTTGCACAAAGTCTTCAAAACCGGCCGAAATTCTATATATTTGCTTTATCCTGATTTAACAAACGAATTTTCGTACACCTACACTTGTATGAAGATTGAAGGACCTTAATTTGCCCTTCTCTAGACGACATTTGAAAATAGTCTGACCGGCTAAACATTTTCAATTTCATCTTAAATATTTGATACACATTTGTGCTTTCTCGAACTGGGTGTTCACTCTGAGCGCATGGTTTTGCATTCGAAAACAAGCAAGACATCCGCAGCATCGAGTACATATTGAATGCTTAAATGAAACTGATTTACGCCGACATAAGCATCATATGATTTTCAGTTAAATAGCATATGATCCCATATGTCAAATGTCGGCACTACCCTTTTCTTCAAAAATTTATCCCCGTGCAAAATACGAAATTGTGGAGTGAAACCTTTACTTGATAAAACCATTATGCGACTCGACGTTGGGTTCACAAAAGTCACTGCTACCCTAACAGGCGCAGAAATACGTTAAAATACTTAGTCTAAGCGATATTCAAACTCGAGTCACAAGAAGAATAAGTAAATCATAGACCTGGCTGGCAGTAGGTAAAATTTCAAACCAACTAGATGATAATTTCCAGGTTGACCAAGGAATTTAAACTCGTAGACTGTTCATAAATTATTCATGCCTTGAATTTGGACGCCAAAATCTGTAGCTCTGCAAGATTAACTAATCGACAGTTAACTGACTTTAGAGTCTGTAACATATATATATATATATATATATATATATATATATATATATATATATATATATATATATATAAACTTCAATGCCGCTTGCGATTTATCAATAAAGAGCGGTGGTGTATATATACCGTTTTGCTAAATGACTTGGCATTCTGGCCTTTCTAAATAAGCAGCCGTTAAATACCATTGTGTTACATGTGTCTTCTCCTGAGAATCTTAAAGGGAATATAGGGTATAATATGTACTCAATCAATATTGAGTATAATATGTACTCAATCAATATAGAGTATAATATGTACTCAATCAATATAGAGTATAATATGTACTCAATCAATATAGAGTATAATATGTACTCAATCAATATAGAGTATATGTACTCAATCAATATAGAGTATATGTACTCAATCAATATAGAGTATATGTACTCAATCAATATAGAGTATAATATGTACTCAATCAATATAGAGTATAATATGTACTCAATCAATATAGTTCATTTTATATATTACATAGTTTGAGTCTGATGTGAGGACAGGATTCATCCTCTCCAATTAGGTAATACATTTAGACACACATATCACAGGTTGCACAGTTAATAATTTTTTTTAAAGAATATGCAAATAAATTATATACATACGTAAGATCTTAAATCTTAGTATTATTTTCTTTAAAATGTATTGTTTAGATCTTTATTGGTATTGTTGTTCAAAACTCTTCACAAGTTTACATCCTCATTCCTGAAGTAAACTCTGCCATGAGAGCATCCGTTTGTTTTTGAACCAAAATGATTTGCTGTTATTATGTTTCTTTATACAATTGCTTCTGTTGCTTTGAATTTAGGCTTTGATTTTAGGCTGATTCAGGATGAAATATTACATAGATCTTTATTTGCATTTCGCTTAGTGGCCATCAACAATTAAATAAGTATACATTTAAGTATGTTACAGCAAGTATATAAGTATATATTTAAGTCTGTTACAGCAAGTATATAAGTATATATTAAAGTCTGTTACAGCAAGTATATAAGTATACATTTAAGTCTGTTACAGCAAGTATATAAGTATATATTTAAGTCTGTTACAGCAAGTATATAAGTATATATTTAAGTCTGTTATAGCAAGTATATAAGTATATATTAAAGTCTGTTACAGCAAGTATATAAGTATACATTTAAGTCTATTGCAGGAATGTATGGTGGCACAATTGTTGCACACAATAAAATAATATATATCACATGCACATTTTTGTTTGTTTTTGTTGGTTTGAATGTCACTTTTAACACATTATTGGCTACATCATGCCAAAGAAATGCCTTTCATAAGAACACACGAGGCAGCCGACCAAGCTGGCCTGGACGGGTATCGAATCTGCTACCCTTGGGTTACGAGTCCGAAGCTCTACCAACTGAACTACCTATCACATGTACATATTCAATCAATACTAATATATATATATATATATATATATATATATATATATATATATATATATGTGTGTGTGTGTCTATATATATATATATATATATATATGTGTGTGTGTGTGTGTCTATATATATTTTATATATATATATATATATATATATATATATATATATATATATATATACACATATCTTTGGAGAATGATGCCGTGCTAAAGAATAAATATACAACACATGTTAATTTCTGACATATAAAATACACCAGAACATGTTTGTTCAAGTACATGTGTGTACTTAAATACAGACTCGTTCAGGAGAAGACACAAAAAATATCATCAATATATAAGCAATATTCAAAATGCTATTCTAAATAGTATCATAAGAAAATTATACAGGAAATATAATAGATAATAATACATGTTAAACCACGAAATTGAGATGAAAGGTAGTACCGAACGTAATAATAATAATAATAATAATAATAATAATAATAATAATAATAATACATGTAATAATAATAAGAAGAAGGAGAAGAAATATAAACACTAAATTTTAGGAAGTATTCATCATATTACTAGGTTCAATTACTGCCATTTGAATATACGTTCCCAAATTTGTAACCTCAGCAGAATTCTTGGAATTTAGTAACTTGATAAATTTTAACATACTCAGACCTTTCTGAAAATAAGAATTTATATACTATCTTTCAGCACATTGCAAAAAAGCATGCAGATTCTTTGATCTAGTAGGATATATATATATATATATATATATATATATATATATATATATATATATATATATATATAGTATCTTCCATCTTCCTGTTTACAAATGTAAAGAATGGCCAGATATTCTTATTTTTCAAAGGGTTTTTCAAATTTTTGTCAATATTACTATATCCAAATACTACTTATAGCCAACATTAGACCACACATTTTTATATAACCTAACTCTTGAAGATTCTCTAATTCTAGATTGCCAATTTCGAATAAACTCGTCAGAGAAACGTCGTTTGACAAAAGAGAACAAAGCATTTGTGTTCCCAACAGCTTTATTTATCTTCACATCCCTAATTTTTTTCAGTATGGCTATTTAGTCATTAAGCATTAGGATGTACACACACACACACACACACACACACACACACACACACACACACACACACACACATATATATATATATATATATATAGAGAGAGAGAGAGAGACAGAGACAGAAACAGACAGAGAGAGAGACAGAGAGAGAGAGAGAGAGAGAAATTCTATTCTCAGAGGAAGTAAGCTTAGTCCAATATTTTAAATTCGGTAATATCTCTTCTTTATGGGTATCCTTCCTAATACTCCATGTACAAAATCACTTTGAGTACATGAATTTAATCCCCCGAGAAGACTCTTACATTCTCCCGTTTGTAAAGATATAACAATATGGCGGAGGAGTAATTATGTACCTATCGGAAATGTTTCGACCAAATAGACGGCTCAATTTACATCAACAGTACACAGAGTCTTTTGGTAGAAGTAATTTTCAAAAGAATTAGTTTTCTTGCCTTCCTTCTATACAGATCCCCAAATAATCAATTTGGTAATAGCTTTTGATCAATGTTTGATAGTGCGGTCGATGCAGCTATAAATTCCGCATCAGAAGTTATATTATTGGGAGATTTTAATGAAAACGTTCTGTATCAAAATCAGAATGCGAGAATCTTCCAGACCATTAGTAACTATAATTTCTTCCCTGTTATCACCGAACCAGCTAGAGTGACAAACAACTCCTCAACTTTGTTGGACCCAATACTTGTGAACAATATGAGGGGTATTCAAAAAGTTTTGAATATCAGTGCGCTGTGCAATAAAAGTTCTTTATTAACGAACAATACGTCAGTGCATCCCCTCAAAGTACTTCACACGCACCTCTACGTACTTTCTCAGTCTGATAATCCAATTATTAAATGCCATTTTGTATTCACTTTTGGTATGTTGTTCATATACTGGAAAGATGCACCGCTTGGCGGCTTTCAGATCGTCTGTCCCTCAGTGAATCTTTGATAATGAAATTCAGCTGAAAATCATTTGGAGCTAAATCAAGGATGTATGTAGAATGTGGCAAAGTTTGGATGCTGTGCTCCTTCAGGAAGTCTGTCACGATGGCGGATTTATGCGTCAATGCATCGTCATGAAGTAGATGGATACCTCGAGTACCGGTGGGCTGACGGAGTGGTTCTATAGTGTTCCACAAATCTGGCAACTCTTTGGAGGCATTAAAATGTCCAGTGACACTAGTAGAGTAAAGCTCATGTACCCGGACGACCAGGCCTTTTGCATCGAAATATAATGCGAATCAAACTTTCTTGACAGTCAGACTACGTCAAGTTATTTGTGGTCACTACTCGTTTTCTCCTATCCAACCTGTAGTATTTTCTTGTGAGTCGTGTTCAAAAAAGTAAATTCATGTTTCATCACCTGTGGCAATCTCATTTAAATGTCTCTGGTCACTTTTTTCATATTTGGCTAGTTGTTGTTTGACGATTTCAACGCGAGTCTGTTTTTGATCAGCTGTTAACAAATGCGGTACTCGTCTTACACAAAACTTTCTTCAAATGATTCTTCAATATATTAAACAGCTGACGAATTAATGGCAATGATAATAGAAATATCCTCCACTCTGTATCGAGCATCTTCATCAATTTCTCCCTTCAGAACAGCCAATTTTTGCTGATCAATCGCAGACAAAGGTCTTTCAGAACATGGGTCATCTTCCATGGATTCGCGATCGTTTTTAAAACGATGAAACTGCCTCAGAATTGTAGGATATGAGAATTACATCCATAAACTTTATCCAAGTCGGCCTTGATATCAGTCAGAGAGTACCCAAGGAGCACACAGATTGTTCAGTATGTTCCTTGCTCAATAGTAAAATCGTTCTCCTTCTCGGAGATTTTCACGTCAGTGTCATTTATATATGCATGTGTCTGGCGTGCTGTGCTTGCAGCTGCAGATAATTTTATAGAAATTAATTTTGTCTATCGATCGGCGTTAGATTTATCGACATGTTCAACGATACAAAATAGTTAAAATAAAATATTCTGAACTTTTCAGATACCCCTGATACTATTAAAATATCAAAATCATAGAACGGGTATAAATGCCGTTGACCGTAGTATTTATTAGTGATCACAGAATAACTTTTTTGTTCTATCAATTTAGCAGCGAAACTTAATCAATGTTTAGAACGAAATGTTTGGATTTATAAAAATACAGAGTTTAAAAACTTAATGATAATGTGAATAGCTTTAATTCAGATCAATTATTTGCTCACTGCTCGGATGTTAATGATTTTGTTAATAGTTTCAACGCTACAGTCGCAACTTTTGTCAAACATTGCATTCAAAGTAAAAGAGTCGTGATAAGACCAGACGATAAAATCTGTTGTGATTCGGCTATCAGGACGATGAGTAGAAAACGGGATAGAACACGTAAAAAGGCTATTCCTACCAGGAACTCTACAGATTGAAATAAGTATGAACAAAATGAAGGAATAAAGTTAATAATATGAAAAAAGAGGCTAAACAACGATTCAGATTTAACTTAGATGCTCACCTAAAATTCGCTGGTAAAAACAATCTGAGAAATGTTAGGATAATCATTAGATATTTCATGACAGAATCAAAGCCTACCAACCAAATACTACCTCTGCAATCCTCAGATCCTCGTCAATCCGATTTATTTGCATACGAAGACATTAAAACAGCTGATTGTTTAAACTCCCATTTTTGTGTCAATATCGACGACAGATGTTCAAAACCAGATCCTTCCAGAAATCAACCGTAGGATTTAATATGAATTATCATTTATTCAAGTTCCTGAACAGGACGTCCTGGATGCTATAAACACTTGATATGTCAATAAGGCGAGCAGTCCCGATGCCATTAGTCAAAAAGATATTGAAACTTGTTTCTCAGTCACTACATACAGTGGCGTTCTAAGGGTAAATGGCGCCCGGGGCGACGATGATGGCCCAAAGAGCCAGAATACGAGTCCCGAATTTGTATCAGCTGTTTTGGCGCCCCAAGACCTCTGGCACCTAGGGCAACCGCGCCGTCCGCCGCCCCCCCCCCCTCACGGTTAGTACGCTAAAGACTACATAGAGTCCTATGCTACTTGTTCAATAGATCTCTAGAAGAGAAACTTTTCTTAGTTCATGGATATTAGTTAATGATGTACCAGTCTTTAGACAGGGTGATACAAGTTTGGTATCCAGCTATAGACCTATCTCACTCATGAGCTGTACTGGAAAATGGTATCCAGCTATAGACCTATCTCACTCATGAGCTGTACTGGAAAACTGTTTGAAAGGATTGTATATAAATATGTTTATAACTTCCTTCATGCAAATAATCAATCTGGCTTATTATGATCCAACTCTACAATGGTTCAGTTAATTAAAATTTACCGTACTCTATGTCTAGCAAGATATGGAAATGAAAATGTGTGTATGGTGTTCTGTGACCTATCAAAGGCATTAGACAAAGAGTGGCATCGATGACTTGTTTTCAGACATAGGGAACATGGAACAAATAATTATCTACTTGTCTGGTTTGAAAGCTATCTTTTCAATCGTGAGCAAAGAGTTATTATTCAAAATTCATTATCTAGATTTAGGAAAATAAATGCAGGAGTACTCCAACGTTCAGTATTAGGCCCTTTTTTATTCTTGGTTTATGTAAATGCTGAATCAATGAATTCCCTCACTCGTATATTTGCAGAAGACTAATCATTGTATTATTCATCTCCTAACAATGCTGATATTGAACAATTGATTAATCATGATTTGGAAAAATTAAATGGTTGGTCAAAACAGTGACTTACGACACTGAATGCTACGAAAACGGAAGTAATGTTGTTCTCAAAAATGTAAAATATACAAGAATCTGAACTATTTTTAGATGACAAAAGCTTATACTTGGTTCATTCTCATAGACACCTTGGTTTGACGATTCATAAAGATTTTAATTGACACAAACATATTTAAGATATAATAAATTGGAAATACAAAATTAGCATTGTTGAGAGCATTAAAGTTTAAGCTTTCTAAGACCACTCTTTCAAAATTATACCTGACTTATGTTAGATCTTTATTGGAATATGCCAGTGCTGTTTGGCAGAATTCGATTAAAATAGAAATAGCACAGCATGAAGGTAGCCGCATTATCACTGGTTTACCTGTTTATGCAAGTAAATAAGGTTTTTATTTAGAAACAGGTTTTATTTCCTTGAGAATTATCAACGGTGGTACCCCACTATTTTTAAAAGAATTGATTCCCCCTTATGTAAGAGTGATAAGCCAATATCCAGGTCTGACTTTGTTTCAGTCTCATGCAGGTATGCTTCCGATAGGAAATCATTTATATCATCCAGTGTAATTTGTGGAATAATCTTCCAGATGGTACAAGTCAGATTACGTCGGTGGTGTTGGTGGTGTTGGTGGTGGTGGTGGTGGTGGTTCAAACGATCCATGCTTTCAAAATCTAATACTTTCAGAAATCTTTGGCATGGTGATAGAAAATTATCGATCATACACGCAAAGCTGAGGAATAATTGCAGCTCCATAGGCAACATATCTGCAGATTAGGTTTAAGTGACACTCCAGCCTGTATATGTGGAAAAGGCTCCGAAAGCAAGGAAGACTATTTATTTTCATGTTGCAGGTATGTTAATCAAAGACGCATATTATTACTTGAAGGAAACCAATGGAATTCAAATTTGGAATTTTTTTAGAGAACATCCCAAGCAAACGAATATTGGTTAAGCACTACAAAATATATTAAAAGTACGAAACGGTTCGATCCCAACAATGCTTGTATCTTTTCCTGTGTCTATGACATAGGATCTAGACTCTTTCTTCTACCTTCTTTTTTACTTTTCTCCCATTTTCTCCTTTCAATATTGCCATTATAATATGTGTTTATGAAATTAATTTCATGCATATGCCAGCCATCTTAAACATATTGTATTAGAAAGTATTTTTGTATGGGAAAGGTGATAATAAGTTGCTGGAACTTTCAAGCCGATCCCAATTGCATTGTGTGCAATGAAAATATGTATAAAGCAAGACCCTTGAAAATTGTAAGTGCCACCTTTCAATAACATTTGCTCGACAAATCTTCATGCTTTTGATCCATAATTAAGAACTGTTTAAATTAGTGTGTCAAAGATTTCACATTTTACCTTTGGGGCACATTCCAAATTTGTATAAATATGTATCCACTGTAAAACTGCCTTTGATGCCTGTGCAGCTAAAGTTTGTTGAACTAGTGTGAAAGAATCCCTTATTATAAAAAAACAATTCCAAGAAAATGGATTTTATTAACAGTCTCTAACTTTACACTTTTATAAAAGAATAAGTTATGATCTGCTGATATTACTAACTTACAGAAAACCAACCATTTTGTTTTTATTTGCATTAACTTTAAGACGCCACTTGTCACAATATGTACTCAGAGCATTGAAGCCCATTTGCTGACCATGTTTTAACTTAGAAAATATAACTAGATCATCTGCGTATAAAATCATAAAGAGTTGTAGCATACCTATATGAATACTACTAACACCACTGTTAAACAATTCCTCATCAATATCATTAATAAACATGAAAATAAAAATACTCTCCTTGACGTACGCCAGTTACACATATAAATTCTTCCGACAAAGTATTATTGAATTTCACTCTGCTTTTGACACTTTTATAAACTGAATGTACGGTATTAAATATTACCTCTTATTCCAAGTTTAAGTGATTTATATCATAAAATATCCCTTACAATAAAATCAAACGCTGTAACAGAATCAACAAAAGCACAAAACAATTTTTTTTTCAAACCTGAGTTAATGAACTATCAATCCATGTAATGTAAAATTGTTATCAATTGTCGACATATTTTTCCTAAACCCAGCCTGAGTGTCATGGAATTGTGTGTACGAAAATGCATATGCATTATATGTGAATGAAAATGTTGATGGGTTTCGTTACCGCGAACAGATTTACCCAGGGGTGTATTAGTTTTAACCTTGGCGATTTAGAAATACTGATTTATGTTCACTCACTCTTGCACACACAGAGCGCCGACAGTGAGGAACACGTTTTAACTCGAGTTCTCTGGCTGGGGATGTGACCACGAATGTAGTTCTTATAGTCCAAATTCTCTCTGTATCGTCACAATAAAGATGAGTTTTGTTGTTTGGCAAAGATAGTGCTATCACTTTGTATAATGCTTTTCATATATTTGCTAACGTAGTTCCTTGTTTCTAAATTACAAAAATATGTTGTCATTTTCTCACTTCTTCAATCTATAAAATTAGGCAAGTCTTTGTTTCGACTATAAATATTAAATAATGTTACATTTTTATTTAAAATTTGCATACCTAATAATCTTATTTCTCTCTATATCTGTTTTATCTGCTTCACTTTAAATTCAAACTTATTGTTAAGAAGGATCGCTACTCTTCTCGACTGACTTGAAAAAGCACTAAAAGAACACTTCTATCCCCTCTGACTAGGCATATAATATTTTTTGGTTTAGGGAGAATGTGTATCTTGTAGAAAAAAATCTGAAAGCTGTTTTTGATTTTAAAAATGTAAGACCTCCCTCCCCTTGGATTTGTCACCTAAATCATGGCAATTAATTGATACTAGAGTAATTGTTTCAGTCGCTGGGTAAATGATCCAAAGTTATCTCTATCGGCCAATATTAAAATCTGTATACAAAAAATAGTTGTGAATTTGATAGCACTATCTTTACCAAACAAGAAGAAATTCCTGAAGAGACACAATCCTATTATGAAAGTCTATACACTGCAAGGGATATTCAAAATATTGATTAACATAATACTTGATGACTATGAAATTCTAAAATTAAATGTTAGAGTCAAGACTTAGGAGGCAACATATCATATTCTGAAGCTATACCCCACACCCTCAAAAACATGACAAATTATTACAGTCCAGATTCAGAAGGTTTTACTACTGATTTTTTTTCTTCTCCATTACAAATATCATAGCTGTATAGGAATGATAAAATTAATATTTTAAATGCTGTATTATACATATATATTATGCATACTGCCGATAAAATAACAGTTTACTACATTTGTATATACAGGATAGAATCGTACATATTGACCATTATTCTTTACTTTTTACCTTCTCTTTTCTTGCTCTTTTTCAGTTTCACTATTTAAAAAAAAATCTGTCACTTTTCTCAAGACAAATATAATTTTATAGATGTCATTATGTATAAACAAAAAACCCATTTGTGAGAAAAGAAATTTTTAATTTAGTCCGGGGGATGGTTCCCCGACCCTCGCCTACATACGTACGGAGAATATTAAATATTTCTTTTTTAAAAAAAGGATCTTAATATTGGCGCATGACAAACTCTTAGGTTTTAACAAAATGGACAGCCTACCGAGCTTTTAAGTAGTGTGTGTGCCCGCACGCGCGCACACACACACACACACACACACACACACACACACACACACACGTGTACACTATGCTTTATTCCAATGTTCACTAGAAGTTCTCCTCAAAGAGGGGGGATTTCACCTATCTATCTGGCTTTTGCTTTATGCTGATAACAAAGTTTTTGTAATAAAAAGGTCTAAGTCCAAAAAGTTAAAAAGTGTAAAAACATTGAAATACATTTTAATAAGCAGTCTTCACAATAGTCAATATTTTCAGTCATCTCCGCATTACAGTATTTACATTCACAAATAATGAGAACCAGACTAACACAATAGTCCACCAGATGGCGTGTGTCTACTATCGACCTTTTCTTTCCCTGTATTAAAATTCTGCCAGTAAGCAAAACATTCTGAAGCAGAGAACCAATCTAGAATTATCACTGTACACTCACGCCAGCTAGAGATACAGAAGAGTAATTGGTGAGTGCTAGTGAAAAGTGGCTCTCTGAGAACCCAATTTACAAGGACATGTCACAAGAAGACAAGAACATAATTTCAAATAAAAGTAGAATTATTTTATTTGCAATTTGATATAGACCAAATTTTATTAGAACATGCGGAAATCCAGCAATGAATGCGTAAGTAAAAAGGATAGAAAGACAAATAAAGAAAGAATTAACGAATCTGATTTAAAAATACAGTACAAGACATATGTCAAAGACAAGTTAGTTACAAAATATGAGTGAACTCTCTTCAAGATGAAGAAATAAGTAATGTCAGTAGGACAACAACAAAATTAAATTGAAAAAAAGTTCATAACAGGATCAGTCCAATCTGACTCGGGAGAGGACACAAATCATAATCTTGCGATTCGTCATACTTGGTGTCTCTTCCTTTGTCAGTTTGCTTTATAGTTGTTAGTTCCTATCTTTAAACTGGTGAAATACACGTTGAGGGGATAAATCCACCCTTTTTTCTTCTTGTAATCCTGGACCGCTTCTTCCCATATACCATGCCAATGTCGTTGGCTGGGGTCATCTGCTCTAATTTCTCACCTGTAAATGAATAGATAATATATATATATATATATATATATATATATATATATATATATATATATATATATATAGGTAGGCAACAACCAGAGAGAAATATAGATGTGAGGTTAATAAGGCTGGCAGACAGATGGGTGATTGCAAAATTTACGCTGATAAAATGAAGCACGTGAGATTTGTAGAAATTGACCTTTCGGCCTAACGCGGTAGTTTTCGGTTAGCTATCACATACAAGAAATTCCAATGGCCGGCTGACCAATCTCATTACACAGCTAGGTGTGAAAATGAACTTACACACATTTTTGTCTTCACATGCTGTCATTCAAATGGTAAGTCAGGTGCCCAGTGGGTCACCTCTGCATCTTGTACCATACAACACATACAATTCTAAATCTATATATATTCAATATGTAGCGTCCAGTTTTCATTAAAATGTCGCCGCATACCTAAAATCAATCATAATGATTTTTTTGTAAGAAAGCAAAACACCGATTTTAAAGAAATATATACTGTAATTATTAGACATGGCATTCTCATTTTTTTCAGACAGGTCAATTACGTTATGCCTGACAATACCATTTTGACCCAGTTGAAGAAATTTTGAGTCAATTGGCATTCTTATCATAAACCGACTGTACAAGATTTTCAAATGCAAGGCACATTTTTAATCTATTATCTGATACAAAATTAGTCAGAAAGTAGACATACAATTTTAAAAAATATGTTTACCTGTTTTTATTGACATTTCCAAGCATTCCGTCTTTTTGAATTTTTGTACAGCGACGGTCTTCATACGTCGAATTGATCTTGACTCAACTTGAAAAAAAAAGATGAAAGTACGTAGAACTATCAGAGCTCACAAAAAGCTATTTTCTAGAGTTATGAAAAACAAATTCACCTAAAAGTTAGACAAATTTTGAGGTATTTAATGGTCGAGTTTTAAATTGACATATAAGGTTTGAAAGGTTACGGGACCATATGTTATAGACGAACTGAGATTGTATCAAGCAAGTGAAACTGTTACCTACCTGTATTAAATAAAGTCTAAAAAACAAACACCTATTTTATCTCGCGGTATATGGAGTTGTAGGCTATATATTCCCTTTTTATAACCAATTAACATTAGTGATCACTCAGGTCTCAATCTTCGCCTATCAATCACTGTCTCAGGTGGTAACCTAGCTAATCAACAAATCAGATCCTGATAAGGAGCAACTTTCCTCGACGGCAGATAACTGACCTCTCGACTGGGCTCTGCATATATCAACCAACTATCGCATGAGAAATATTCCAAAAAGCCACTGCCAACTCTAATCACCCACGTAAGTGTCAATGGCTGCCTAAGTGCATTCTTACAGGTATAAGTTTGGCGCTTGGACAAGTTTTTGTCCAAACAAGAGGGTCACCTACATACTTTTTGGATACATGTACAATTTCAAATCCTAATAACTCTGAGCTTTATCGACCAGTGTTCATGAAATTTTACAACTTAATTCAATGCATTCTGCCAATTACCATATCCCCCCACCCCACCCCACACACCTATATATATTGCAATTTCTTCCCTTAAACGTCTTTATTATGATCCTTTGTTTAAAAACATTTGGCTGGATCCAAGTAGGTTGAAATTTTCAATACTGTTTACCTTGAAAGAAATAGATGTTCTCTTCATATGATACTAAAAGCTACTGGTTTGTTCATTTTAAATACTTCATTAACTTGACTTAATTATTTGTCCATTCAATGTTTGTTGATTATCTAAAATTTCTTTTTTCATATATTTGTATTAATATCTACCTTATGGAAGAGTAACTTTTTATTTGGTCCAATCAAATTATAACAATAGTATATGATGACCCAAAGACATTAAACCGCCTGCAGGTATAACTATGGCTATGTTTCTATACATTTGTTTGTATGTCCATGTGTTCTGCACATTCGTTCATGACAACCTGAGCAACTTACCTTTAAAAATGAGCTATGCCGATAAAAGTATATAAACATCCTAAATTGATTTATGTAATCTGTATTTGTATTTAAGATAAGCAAAAGGTTCTTTGTGAAGGGACCCGTGATGAGGCTTTCCTTAGACTCTGCAAAACAAAGATGGTAAGCTTATACATACACCTGCCAATTGTTATTGACGGTAGATGGCCTCAGACTTTAATTAGCTCACCTTGTGACTGACTAAAAAAAAGTACCTTGTTCGAGTTAACAGTGCAGACTTATTTCGAAGTGTAAAATTTACAAAACTATTTTCATTCTTAAAATTGCACGTTCTTGAATAAAAATAATGATATGTACAATGTCGCCCAAATTCCAGCAATCGGAATATCATCGGCCTTTTCTGTCAGGTCGAGAAAGAAACATCGGATGTAATTCGCCACCCTTGAAAGCTATATTCTGAACTACTTTTGTTCACATGGCACAATATGGCGGCGGAAGGAGACAAAGTTACAGTTAGAATATTGTCGGAATTTTCTGTTGTAACATGTGTGGTTTATTCCGCCGGAGGCGCATTACCAAACACATCAAAGTGATGTAGTGCATATAGTACAGCATGGAAGTATTTTCATTTTGTGATAGACAGGAGCGGTTGGACTTCGCATCTACAAATGCCCATCTAGTTGGTTTTGTTTCGTTATATGTCAAGCGTTGATAGACATATCTAGTAAAGCGACCATAAATACATGCTCCATGAGTGTCAAGTGTAATTGTATCTATTATAAAAAAATTTGTTTTAAAGTTCTTCAAAAAAATTAATTAAATTACTATAGCTATTTTCCTCCGGGTCAGTTGTATAAGGAGTGAACAAAATTCATATTAATGCAAATCTTCTTTACTAGCAAAGCAATCGCAAGATCTTGATTTGTCTGGTCATCGTAATTAGGGAGTAGGGTCATAGCAAAGCAATCCCAAGACCTTGATATGACTGGTCATCGTAATTAGGGAGTAGGATCATACACAATAAAAACTTTCTGGCTTTATCAAAGACTTCAAGCCCATTGTTTGCATTTGACTTCATATTTTAATAAAAGGATTTCGGTTTGACTTTAAATACTAAATATTCTGACACTTTGTCGTAAGGGAATATCAGGATTGGTTTACTTTTATGCCCATGGCAACCATCAAGTCGTTTTACTCACTAAGAAAACAAAATTAATATTCATACTGCTGTCAACATTTATAAAATTTTCATCTCCAAAAACCACTTGAAGTTCGAATTAACCCAGGAAAATTATTCATACAATTTGTCCAGGTTTTTAACCTTTTTGAAGCGTACTAATTGTAGGCGTTGTTATATACTTTCATATATGTACAATTGTCATATAGCAACCGAAACTTACCATTTGAACAAAATGGGTTGAAAATACGGTCATAGCTATCAACCGCTGCCAGAAGTTGTTCCTCTTCCTTCTTTTCTTCTCCTGTTTTATCTTCTGCAATAGATTTTGGCAGATAACATTACTTCATATATATTGTGAAATAATACTAAACTTAGGTGCAATTTATTAACTTAATTTTTACTGTCTTTATATATTAGACTGATTTTAGAAGCTGTAGTCTTTTCCTCTTTTTCAGTATAGTTAAACAAAACAATATCTTAGCAGAGGTTGACGGAAATTGTGCGGTTTGTTTTTGGAACGAAATCATAGTAATTATTTTTATATTTATAATTTGTAGTGCTTGGTTAAATGCTCAGACTAAAGGATAGCTTTTGACTTTAAAGATAGCCGAATTTCATTGTGTCGGGTATGAATCTAAAACGTTTGAATTTGTCCAGGATTTACCTTAATAACTGTACCATATTAAGAGTTTTTTGCTTGTTATTCTTTAATATTATGTAAGATCGTCATGCTTGTTTATTAATTTCCAAATATATAAAACAAAAATTACCATTTGAACAAAAAGGGTTGAAGCGTCGGTCATAGCTATTACCCGGTGTCAACAGTTTTGCATCCTCTGTCTTATCTTCTCCTTGTTCCATTTCTGAAAATAAATTTTTGAACAAAACTGTACAACATGTACACAGGGAAAGAATATCACGTTTTGTTTTGTATGCCATTGTAATAATTTTACTTTCAAAATATTTCCTCGCGAATCGGGATGCAAACTCCTTATCTGACTAGATATATGTTTAAAAACACGTATGTCCCAAATAATGCAAAAACTTAAAATTCAAAAATGTAGGTCACAAATGTCGAAACAACGAAATATAATACAAGTTTATTTCAATGACACAAAACTTAAATCAATTCATTTGCATATCCATCCAAAAAGCCTACGAAATTTTATTGACATAGGTCAAGCAGTTGCTGAGAAATTATGTCAAAGAGGTTTTCACTAAATGAAGTCCAAAAGTGCAGAATACTGAAAAACATAAAGAAAGTGCTTAATTGATGTTAGATCTAGTCAGGTCATTTAAACGATGCATATCAGCAAACCAACTACTTACCATTTTGCTTAGATGCAGGAATTGCGTGTAAATGTGATAAAAATATTGGTACTCTATTAAATCTTAAATTGCCTGGTAAACAACTAATTAAAATTTCAAAATTATACTTAAATGGCATGAAAATCCTATCAGGTCTTTTACACATGCATATTACAATGTTTACCAAATTTAATTTGCCTAGGTCAAGCGGTTTCTGTCTAATCGCGCTAAAATGATTTTTTTTTAACAAAAAAAAAGCCAAGAAGTGCCAAAAAAACTCCAATAAGAATACAGTTAATTTGCCTGAAAACTAATGACGTCCTCTACATAAGCTTATTAACCTGTATACCAAATTTATTTCGTCCACCTCAAGCGGCTTCTGTGCCATAATTTCAACAAGGTTTTAATTAAAATAGTCTAGGTCCAAATAAGAATTGAACAAGAGAAAAAATTTGTTTTCTTCAAATTCCTTAAATAATATAAATTCTAATCATATCATTTACGCATGCATTTAAATATGCTTAGCAAATTTTGATTAGTTTACCTCAAGCGGTTTTTAGTGTGCAATGGCTCTAAAATGGAATTGTGATTGACATACACACAAGAAGGATTTGCGGACGTACTGGCGTGCGGACGGACCATTGGAGCAATTAGCCACCTTCTGTTGTCTCTGTAGGGGCATAAAAAAAGATCTTAAGATTCCAAATGAATCCTAAACCAATGATATGGATTAACAAAAGGAAAGATTGCACAGGTTGGGAAAAGATGTTAAGTTCGAAATGTTTTTTTAGCAAAAGTCAAAACGAGCATTCCTGTCGTGAAAAAATTGTAATCGTTGACTGTTTACAATTTAATATGACCTGTGGCATATTTCTGCTTCGTTACAGACAATGAAAGAAACTCCTTACATGTGCTCGAAGTTTTAACATTATTTTCTTTGAAAAAATACGCTACGTTCCAAATGAGACACGATAACATTACTCATCCTGATTTTTTTCAAGATTTTACCCCATCTATTTGGTTTTTTAAATTTGAATTGTATCTTAAAGGGACTGTTTACGTATATTTTCTTTTTTAATTTTGACATGGAAAAAACCTAAAGAAAACTACCTTACTTTCAATATATCATAAAATGTTCTGAGCTTTGTGTTAATTACATAATTTGTGAAATGAATTGTAAGCAAAGTTAAAGTGTCAAGAAGATATGAAAAGGTTAATCTACTTTTGTTGGTTCGTGCTTGGTTGCTCCAGTGCAATCGGAAACAAATTAACAATATACAAACCCAGCATGTGTATCCTTGAAGAAAAAAAAAAAAAAAAAAAAAAAAAAAAAAAACGATACTAGCTTTTATCTGTAATCAGAAACATATGAATAGATGTTATTACATGGAAGAGATTTGATTTCTATGGATATTAAACAAATGGTGTACACAACGTAACAATCATGAACATATTCATTAATTGGGAGTGGATATAATACAAAGATCGCGTTCACAATACATGTAGATACTCAACCCAATTGTTCTCAAGGTTGCGCGTGCTGCATATCGGTCAGGTTAATTTGTTTTTTAAAAAAAATTCCGAATACCCCAGGAGCACATTTACATTCACCTAAATTCAACACAAATGTTGGTTACATTTTCAGTCAGAACGAGTAAATGGTTTAATCTTCTCAATACCAGGTCTTTGTTTTGATATACTTTACAATTGTGTAATTAACTGAAAATTTCACAACATTATTAGACCTATGTACTATTAACACCTTTTTGATCGAACTTTGTCTATGTCAAAATTTATGAAAATTACGTAAACAGTTCCGTTAAACATTTTTGTAATAACTTATGCCAGCACATCATATTTGTTAACTACATTTTTTAGATCTAAAGTCCGCACTGAAAATAATAAAACATTTGGGCAAAAGTCTGAGCTTTAGATTTTGTTCCGATCAATCTCAGAAGGGGTGGGGGTGGATGCGTGTGAAAATTACTTTTTGATGGATCAGAATAGAAACTCAACCTGAAAAAAAAATTGTATGACCTCCATGCACGCTCTTACTATTTATGCAGAAAGGATTATGAAGACGATCATAGCTGTCTACTGGAGTTAACGGTTTATGCTCCTCCTCCTTTTCCTGCTTTTCTTTCCCACTTTCATGGTCTGCAATAGAGTTTGGACGGTTATTTGAATTATAACATGAAATGATAGCAAATTTATGGGCTTTTGTTCTTTGCATGTAATGATATCTTCTATCCTGAAAACGGCATCCTTATACATTTTGCAAAAACCTTTCATAGTAGCATAGAATCCGATCCGATTACCGTTGGTAGCTCAGAGGATACATGTATTTAGTTCCAAAGTTTGCAAAGTATTTTCAGTTTAAAGTTTTAAAATTAAATAAATTTAAGATCTGCGGAAAGTCAACGTATAAACTGGGGTACATAAAATGTAAAATATACTTTAATGGCATGACAATCCTATCGAATCTTTACACATTTATGTTACCAGGGTTACCAAATTTAAAGAGACTGTTTCCGTATTATTTTGTTGAATTTAAACATGAAAAGTTATGATCACTTTGATAATTGCACAATTGTGAAACCAAAATGGAGCAAAGTCCTAGTGTTCAGAAGATATTAAAAAAATGTAACCAATTTTTGTCCTCACTTAGACCAAATGTAAATGTTGGTACATGAGGTGGCTCCAGGCGTAATCGGAAAGAAATAAACAAAAACCAGAACGTTGTATCATTGAAAACAAACTATACTCGGGTTTAAATGTAATCATGAGAATATGAATGGATTTTATTAGCTGGAAGGGACTTAAGTTCGATGGATTTTAAACCATAGGTGTACAGAATATAACAATCATGTACACCTTCATAACCTAGTGGTGTAGATAATGCAAAGATCGCGTGCAATTATTTTCAAGGTTGTACATGCTGTATATAGGTCCGGTTCATTTCTTTCAGAGGCCACACCCCTACCCTGGGAGCATATAGGTCAGGTTCAGTTCATTCCGAGGCCCTCCCCTCCCCCCAACCCCAACCCCCGGGAGCTAATACGCATGAATCAACATTTACATTCGACTGAAGTCGATACTAATGTCGGTAACTTTATGGTTCAGAACGAGTAATTTTTTTGTGATCTTCACAATATCAGATCTTTGTTTTGAAACACTTCTAAAATTGTGTAATTAAAAGAAAGTTCATAACATTATCAGTCTTCTATAAGGATAGCATGTTTTCATCAAACTTTTGATGTGACAATTTATTAAAAATACATAAACATTTCCTTTAAAAACTTTAATATCATTAATGCCGGCACAGCATATTTGCTAACTGTTAGTTAGATATAAATTCCGCACTTAAGATAATCAAACATTTGGGTTTGAGACTGAGCTTCTGACATGCCGACCAATCACATAAGAGGTGGTTTATTTTTCTGAAAGGTTACTTTTGATGGCTGAGAACAGAAACTCAGTCTGAAAAAAAACAAATACTCAGGTTCAAAATTATATCACCACTCTTACTATTTGTGCAGAAAGGATTATGAAGACGATCATAGCTGTCTACTGGATTTAAAGGTTTATCGTCCTCCTCCTCGTTTTCTTTGCCACTTTCATCGTCTGCAATATATTTTGCGAGGTTATTTGTATTTCATCATGAAATGATAGTAAATTTAGGCGTTTTTGTTTTTCATTTAATTGTGTCTTTAACAGATATTTCAATACAATTGACGCAGACTTTCCCCCAGAAATAACACGATATTAAATCCAAGAATCGGATTCATTGAACATAATACAATCACTTTGTATAGCAGCATAGTATGCGGTCCGATTACTCCCAGTAGCTCTGACGATATTTAGTTCCAAATTTTAGAAAGTATTTACGGTGTCAAACTTCAAAATTATATAAATTCAAAACGTTGGGAAAGTCTAGGTATGTGGTAAAAAATTAAAAGTAACAATATACATTATAAGTAGTTACCACCCCCCTCTCTCTCTCTCTCTGTAATACTATAAATATACAGAAATAAAATAACTTCTCCGAAGAGGGGATTCTGAAGTTGGTCATAACTATCAAGTGACTGAGCATTGACCTTGGTGGACAAGTTAGTCAAAATATTTTGATGGTGTATAACACTTGTGACGTCATTGTTCTTGATATCTGTGAATAAAAATATTTTGACGTAAATTTTACAAAATTCATTGCTTCAGTATGATAAAAAAGGAATACCACTGTTTAGCACTGTTTCTCAAAAACATTGTGTTCAGTATGAATACAGTAAGTCTGAATACGGTGGGTTTCTTTTGGATAACTAGTTCTTCTTGCTTAATGATAGTCACCCTTGTCACAGTTTTTTTTTTGTTGTTGTTGTGTGTGTGTGTCTTGTACTTTGACTTTACGGCGCTCTAAATACAAACAAAGCATTGGTTATATTTTCGTCTCTTTTACCATGAGCGTGATGCAAATTCATAAGATAACAAAACTACAAAACATTGAATAGGAAACACGTGGTTCAGTTTAGGTGCACGTGCTGGATGCAGTGAGCAGGAGCACTTTACAATAACATATTTTATATATTCTTTTGTGAAACCACTTTCTTTGTGCATCTGAGGTCCAATGACACAGGATTTTCTTTTCGCTGTTACGAAATACATGGGGCGCATCGTTCATGCGAGCGCTTTGCTTCTCTGTGGTCCAGGGTTAAATTTTCGGTTCGTGCAAGTATATGTTGTTGCCCGTCGAATGTCAGCGATTTCCTACTGGTTTTCTGTTTTTATCCTAGTCACCTTATACTGGCATCCCTGCCATACAGAGTACATGATATACGTTTGTTTATTTTTCTTCAATTTTTTTCCCCATTACATTACTTGGTGTAAGTGAACTGTATTATAATCAACGTATATATCTAAAATAGTATGATATAGGCAAAGCCAAAGACGATCGGACTGACTTCTCATGACGTCATTTATTAGCTGATTTATATCGTGCGTGTGACTATCGAAACGTGCCGCAACGCGACACGTGAGCGTTATTAGCCTAGTCAGATAAACTACACTAAATTGCACGGTTGATACCTTGGTATTTGTTATTGCAAATCAGCGGCCTTCAAATCCGAAGCCGATACGATGCGAGATCAGTTTCCGTTTCTCATAAGGTTCCGCTCTACAGTTTCGTAATTTGCATAGGTTTGATTTTTAAAGAAAAAGAATTTTCCAGGTTTTCTTCACTGGGTATCCTGGTTATTTAAAAAAGACCATGTATATCTTAGGTATTGTTAAAATAACTTTTAATTCCCTTTATTTTGGTGAATGATTGATGGGTGTAATTTGGGTTATAGAGTATACAGCTTGACCTTACTTAAGATGTGCACCTCTCAAAAGACTGCTAGCTCCGCTTGGTCATTTTCACTTTCTGGACTTCAAAGATAAATTGGAGAAGAGAAAAAACGAGCTGATAACTTTTTTTTACTTTTTATATATTTTATAATTCAATTCATTACACTTTCAGAAACTTGTATTGTCTAATATGGCAAAATTAATTTTCTCTATTTTAATAACTGCTAAAGTTAGTGTACTTTGGACAAGGTCAGGCTCATTTTTCGACCACATGGGAGCAGCCATTTTATCACCTGTCTGCTTTAGATAGTGCACACTTTCCATAATTACCACATGTGAAGAAATTTCAGCTACAGTACATGAAAGTAGCATAGAGGTATGGCAACATTCTATCTATTGTCCATGTTGCCAATGCAAACAACTTCACCTGATACCAGTCCCTATCTCAGAAGTACATAATAACTGTAGAGCTCTGCCTTTGTGGGATTCAGAACAGTTTCAGATGCCATAAATCGTTAGATTTTCGGGAATGTCAGCGTAGTATTAAATCAGACTAAAATATAAAATTCCACGCATGTAAAATAACTGAGCAAAACGAGGTCATAAAAAAATGAAAAAAAAATATGAATATATTATTATTTGAAACTTTTATTCGGGCAAAAATCATCGAGCTAAGGAAGATCAAAATGTCTTCTCCCTCAAAACTTAACGACCATTAACGAACGTTTAGGAAATATTGCTATATTTCAAATCCCAAAAGACTTAATTTTTATAATGTATTATGAAAATTTGTTTCCTTGGAGAAGTGAGTCACCCGTACAAGAAAAAGAAAAAGAAAATTTTCACCTGGCGCGTAAGTGCCGTATTATAAAAAATCTCCATGACATCGCGCGGTTTCAGACCGTAAAATGTATGCACATGACGATAACTTAGCTAATCGTATTAATACTTCCCTAATTGGTAATGTTTTTTTTAGGGCGGATGTACATTCGGCTGGATGAGCGAAGAATATATCCGTATACAAGGATATTTCTTGAAAATAACACTCAATGACGCTTCAATTATCAGTTAAATATCTGCACTGGTAATTTTTAAAAAATTTTTTATTCATGCAACATTTAAAAAAAATGAAGAAGTCATCCCGTTTTAATAGCCTTAAACTATTGCTTACGTTGCTATAAGTGATGACACGTCATTGAGTCATTGTGACCTTAATGAAGTTAATATGATGTAATAGCAATTACAGGATTGAGGGCAGTTTAAAATGGCCACTATTTACTAGGGGTGAAACGATTCATCGATATATTGATTCATCGATACTTTTGCCATATCGATACACGTATAGATACAAGAGGTGAAGAATCATACAAAACGATATCTACCCTATATAAGTTACTTTAATCTTCAGCAGTCATGAATAATTATTAGTCGTTTGCCTTCTTATTCTTTAAACTGAAAATCTTAATGTATCGTATCGTAGACTGTGTATCGTGAAACAGTGGTGTACTGGCCATTGGGCATACCGGGACAAATCCCGGTGGGTCGCCGCAAAAAAAAATCCGTTTTTACCGGTGTTTTACTGGTGTGAGCAAAACCCCGGGCCTGTCCCGGCAGACCGCCGCATCGGTGGACCGGTGGGCCGTCAAAAAAATCCGTTTTTACCGGTGTTTTACTTTTGTGAGCAAAACCCCGGGCCTGTCCCGGCAGATAAGTCCAGGGCCGAGTTACTTACCCAGTACACTCCTGATCGTGAATCGTATCGATACGCGGCACAGGTGTATCGTTTCACCTCTACTATTTACATCCGCGGTGTTTTACTAGCATGCGACGGAAAAGACTGAGGATGTTCCGAGTGTGTAGTCATTGTCACAGCTATAATTTTTCCACCTATTTAATGAGCTATGGTCGAGTCAGACGCTTGTGTACAAGTTGTATTTGATATTTGTAAAGAAACATCACCTGAAAGAGTACACATATTTTCACGAAGCTTTGCAGCGGATTTCTTGTTTAGATTATTCCCCAGTTATGTACGTAAAAGAAATGTTTGTTCCAAACTATTTGACTGGTGTGTAGCTACAGTAGTTACACAATATTGCTGTGTTAAAGAGTAGAGATTGAAAATAGTCTTATTGATTGCAGATTTTCGTCCTTTTTCCAATGCTCAGCTCTGTTCCGATATACGACAAACTTCTGGTTGACGAATTTGTTTTTAAAACATACACTATGGAAAGTCTGCTCTGAATATGATATAATATATAGAAATGTAAATGTGAACTATATAACGTGTACACTTCATAATTACCCACTCACATGTGTCCATATCCATGTCTATAAACTCACCAGGAACTAAAGGGTCTACTACAGGTCGATAGCCGATAAGCTCCTCTACATCCATTGTCCCTTTATATTTCTGGAAAACACATCAAAAACATCAAACATGGATCTGGAGTCTGATTTGCCCAAACAAAATAAGATCTTATGTCGAACCCATATATGGAAAACTATAATGCTTCATTACTGAATTAAATTCTTACTCGAAAATTACCTCCACTTTCGCGTTTGACACCGGTAACCGGTTACTCTACAACTTAGACATAAGTCACGTGAGACAAAGCTTTTGTGCTTTCGAAGCATGATACTGGCGAGTATATACTAGTTTGCAAGAAAGTTCTGGCTGGTACATCAATACATACGACACAATTCTGACTGGTAAATCAATACATACAACAAAGTTCTGGCTGGTAAATCAATACATACAACAAAGTTCTGGCTGGTTCATCAATACACACAACAAAGTTCTGACTGGTAAATCAATACATACAAGTTCTGGCTGGTAAAGCAATACATACAACAAAGTTCTGGCTGGTAAATCAATACATACAACAAAGATCTGGCTGGTAAATAAATACATACAACAAAGTTCTGGCTGGTAAATCAATACATACAACAAAGTCCTGGCTGGTAAATCAATACATACCACAATATATTAAAAGAGTACTTCTGAGTAGATAAGATTTTATAAATGCCTGATATCTGGGCGTTTTATTGAGCTGAAGAAGACAGGCTTAGAATCTTGCATGTACACGACGTAAACGTTTTCAAAATGACCGTTACCTGATATGTTGGGCTTCTAAATATTTCCTTGTTCACATCCGAAAGCATTTTTGCCAACTTCTCAGAATCAACACCACTGACCAGTTGTTCCGCTTTCTTAAATACTTTTCTGGATAAGAAGCAAGAATAATCGCATTCATTTCTTTTCAATTGTAAAATACAAGTACGAATTTTGAAGAGAAATATAATATTTCTACTCGAAATGAACATATGAAGAGGAATTGGTGAATATACATGTCCCAGAATTAATCTACGTGTGTATGTGTGTGTATGTGTTTATAAGTCTTTGTCACACAATATTTGGATAGATTAATTACTAAATAGTAAGATGTATACGATGTTTTCATTAATGGAATGATCTCAATGGATGTGAGTGCATGCGCGTGTATGTGCGTTACCTGGTCTCGTTAGGGCAGTGCTCTGCCATATCTGACATATAACCAGACAAACAGCCGATGAAAGACTTCATTCTCTTTTCGCCGATGTCAATGGCAACTCGCTCATACTCATTTGACAGCTTGAAGATAAAATAGGATCATCATCATCATCATCATCATCATCATCATCATCATCATCATCATCATCATCATCATCATCATCATTATCATTATCATCATCATCATCATCATCATCATCATCATCATCATCATCATCATCATCATCATCATCATCATCATTATCATCATCATCATCATCATCATCATCATCATCATCATCATCATCATCATCATTATCATTATCATCATAATCATCATCATCATCATCATCATCATCATCATCATCATCATCATCATCATCATCATCATTATCATCATAATCATCATCATCATCATCATCATCATCATAATCATCATCATCATCATCATCATCATCATCATCATCATCATCATCATCATCATTATCATCATCATCATCATCATCATCATCATCATCATCATCATCATTTCTATCCTACTATTGCTGCTGCTTATATTACTACTACTACTACTATTACAACTACACTGTTTCTACCAGAACAAGTACCGCAACAAAAACAGCACTAACTGCTACTACTACAACTCCTAATACTACTGCTGCTGCTACTACTACTACAATTACTACTACAGGTATTACTAGTTATACTATATATATATATATATATATATATATATATATATATATATATATATATATATATATATATATATATATATATTGCATTCAAAACATCTTGTATAGCCAAGCACTGAGGATACGCAGAATTTGCTCCGACGATAAAACATTCCAAAAAAGATCTGAAGAGTTACCTGAACATTTGATGAAACGAGGCTACGACAAAAACCTGATAGTGGAGGCAACTCAAAGGGCTAAACAAACAAACCGCAATGACCTTTTAAAATACAGAGAGAAGGAAAAGGTTGATCGGATACAATGTATCCTGACCTATCATCCGGACAACCCCAAAGTAGGTAGAATCATCCAAAAACACTGGCCCATCGTTGAATCTTGTGACACACTAAAGTTAATCTTCCAGAACAAACCAGTAGTAACCTACCGCAGACGAAAAATCCTCAAAGACATCCTAGTCAGAGCGAAGCTAATGCCAATCACAAGCCAAGACCATCTTAGCAAATCTGGTCCCTGTGATGATAAAAGGTGCAAAACCGATCAACATATGATAGAGACCAACACATTCTCTAGCACAGTGACGAGCAAAAAATTGAACATACATGTTCCAAACAGTTCGTGCAAAACAGAAAATGTAATTTATCTCAAGACGTGTAACATCTGCGGCATTCAGTATGTCGGAAAACTGAAAAGCTACACAATAGGATCAATCTTCACAGATCTGACTGGATGACAAAGAAGTTAGACAGAAGTCCAGTTGCAAAACACTTCTCTACCCCTGGCCACACTTTTGGTGATGTAACACTGACTGCAATTGCTCACAACCCCAACTGGAGTTCCAAAACCAGGAAAGAAAAAGAATCTTACTGGATACGCCGCCATAGAACACTGAAACGAAGCGACTTAAATCAAGAAGACTAGAAAAATGGCAACCACACACAAATAAAATCATCTCTGCTTACAGTCACCACTTTTTCAGTTAAATAATTCATTCATTTTGCTCATAACTTACTCACTCATTTATAATTACTACTGTTTTTGTAGTTTTTCCTGGTGTTATTATTGCTATGGTAATTACTCGCATTACGTAAACAATGAAATATTTTGCGGTTACACCAATTTACATTAACAAATAGATGGCACTATGGCTCCTCAATGTCAATAGCAACTAGTTTACAACATCAATAGTCAAGTTGAAGCCAACTAGACGAAACATCAAACATTTGTCATTAATTACATTAAAAAATAGTTACGTAAACTTTTGTAATTTCAACGATTTTTTGTGTTTATTGTTAGTCTTGCGTATGTTTATGTTTGCCTTTGATAAAGACCCAATTAGAGTCGAAAGCGCTTAGGCTAGTTAAAAACTAGTTTTGCACTGTTCGTTGTCAGTTTCTTGCTTTATATATATATATATATATATATATATATATATATATATCTATATATATATATATATATATATATATATATATATATATATATATATGTATATATATATATATATATATATATATATATATATATATATATCGACCTTCAGCATAGTAGTGATCCTTTTTTTCCCTTCCACTTTAATTTCTAGAAAAAGGAGATATTATTTATTAGACATTACTTACGGATGAGATGTTAACGCCTTGCTTTGACGCCTCCTTTAAAAGTTCCATGTATTCTACAGATCTGACTCTAGCTGTCTTCTTGGCCCTCTTTCCTTTTTTCTTGGCAAACCAGGAGGGAGTCTTTTCTATATCGGTCACTAACCTTTCCAGTTTGGCCATTGACCGTTCGAAGGCCTGAGAAATGAATTCGTATACCGTTATATCATCGAAATCAAAACAAACAAAAATCTGTTATCTGCACCTTTTAAATTTTCCCCTTTACCCGATAATAGTTTTGGTAATTGACTTCATACAAATTAGTGTACACGCATTCGCAAGTACATTGCAAGTATGACGTCTGTCATCCTTTACGTATTCCAATTTCATTTCCCAATCTGGAGATCAGTCTAAGCCGCTATAATGTCGATATTTGCATACACGGGTGATTGTATTATCCATGCGCTTTCAAAGAAACGTGAGGATATTGTGATACAGTTCGTCCGTGCGTACGTACGTGTGTAACGTATTTGAACTCCTTCTACGTCATTATATCTAGACAGATGACACTAGGGTCAACTCTCGTCTTATAGATGTAAATTGTGCCAACATATTTGGAATTTTAATCACGCCCCTGGAGATGGGGCTATCGGGTAGGGGTGATTTTACATAAATTTCAAATAACTCCTAAATTGTATGACTTACATGTCTGAGAATTGGCATAAGTGATCAGTGATCCAGATGTTAACATATGTCAGACTGGGTCCATTGAGCAATGCCCGAAGGTCATGCTCTACACACAGGAACTCAGTCCATGGGTCATAACATACAAACTATTTAGATCCCCACCAAATATACACTTACTGGCATGAAAAGACAAATTTATACATGCAACTGACATTGATCCGAGGTCAATCCCCACACCCAGGAACTAAACCCCTGGGTCAAAACTTGGAAACTATTGAGATCCCGACTTTATAGCCATGCATACACTTACTGGACATGAAAAGAAAAACGCATACATGGAACTGACATTGACCACCATCTCTACCTTTAGAGACCTAGCCCCTGGGTCATAACTTGAAAACTATTTAGATCCACACCCTGTAACCATGCACATACTTACTGCGCACGGAAATAAAAAACGCACATTCCATGCAGTGATTACTTTCAGAGACCTAACCGAAAAGCTCAAATTTCTGGGTTGAGGTCAAAACTGTGAAGCGCGGAGATACATGATTTACAAACAGAATTCATGTTACAGCTGAAACTGGGGACTTTGATCCCTTGAAATAAACAGAGGCAATGTACCGATTTTGCATATTATTGTATCGGCTAATTTAGTATCATAAGCTTGGTTGTGTATTTTGTGAGTCAGTTCTTCTGTTCTTTCTCTCAGACGGAATATTATAACAGTATAATACTAGTATACGGTCTCCACACCTTTTATTTCAAATGGACCTATCCATTCCAAATTAACAGATGTGCAAACAGCAATTTAAAAAAAAATATAAATTAAAAAATAATTTAAAAAATCGGAATATCCTGGCGTCTTTCTGCAAACTGCTCCTCGTGTGGTACTCTCCTTGAAACGCCATTGCCAGTACAAGTTGATTTCTGCATGACTTCTTACAGAAACACCTTTTCTTGTTTGTATCACATTTTCCAAGCAATTCACAACTAGTTATAGAAAAATATACAACTTTTTTAGGCTTGAACTGGCAATTCCAGCAATGAGGTTGCTATCATCTTTTTTTGGAGGGTGGAAAGGAGAAAATAAACGCAGAAACAACTTTAATAACATTCAAAACAAGGCAAGCAGTGGCGTTATTCACTCATTCTTTCTTTTTCAACTTCCATCAAGTTGACATATCAGGAAAGATTTTGCAACCTTTGGAGACTTAATTCAAGTAAGCGTCCTAGATGCCCTTGTTGGATGTTGTCATTGATTTAAATTACTAACAAAATATTCTAGCACTTTCAACAAATGTTATTTTTCTCCATGAGATGTTTTAATTTTGTCCCTTAATTATGATTAATTTTAGCGATACGATCTATTTGGAAGTGCATATTTGCAACAAAAGCTCATTGATACATCGTGGTTGATATATGATATACTTAAACGTACTGAGGACTAGTCCAGTGTCAGTTAACATGGTTATATCTGATGCCTTTGGAGTGAAATTACCTTCTGTCCACCTTCCACCTTCTCTAGGAAAGATCTGTATAGGTTAAGCATCTCCATGAAGGATGCGTCATACTTTCTCAATGTTTGCTTTTTTTCATATGTCTCGCTCTCACTAGAAATGAAGACAAATACAAATTTGTGTTTTCAAGGCAATAAGTTTACGGTCTGTGCTACTTAAAAACCCAAGCACATGGTGGTTTGTCATTGTCTTATTAGAAGATGTCAAGGGTTCAGTGTACATACCAGGAACGTTATCGCAATAAAACCACAACATTAAAAAAACCTGGAAGTTGACCTGCTGATGACGAATATTAACCACCGACCATTGCCCTTGTCCTCCTCGACCGTTTTGTTTACCTGATGAGATCTGTATTAACGGATACGCATATGGACCGGCTCGAAAAAAACATGGAAGAGTGTAACAAGTAAACAAATACAATCAAAAGGAGATGCGATTAAGTTAAAGTTGAAATCTTTGGGATAACAGAAGGTGGATGTAGGTCGTGCATCTAGCACAATACCTGTTGATACTTGTTCAGGACATGTACAATCCTTTTTTTTAGACAGGAAGATGACATCTCCGGTCAACGTTACCCTGGTCATAGTGATATTTTGTCAACTTTAAAAACATTGTACGATCTACGTACCGAACATATCGTACTCACGAGGTAAAACTAAAACCAACAACTCATTATTGTTTAGAAAATTATACTTACTTGAGAAGCAGATTCGAAGCATCTTTATACGAATCAGAGCAAGCACGAGAAAAACGAGCTCTTTCTCTCATGTTTGTCACTTCCATTTGTAGAGTTGTTTCTATCACACTTATTCCTGTGGATCGATAATAGAGACTTATCAGTTAAGTTTTACATCGTAAATGATTATTAGATTCAGTTCAATAGTTTTCATTCTTATTGAATTAATGGATGTATGAATGAATGCATGAGTTGGAAGAAAGAACTGATACATGCATTAAATTTATCGTTTTATTAAGTGAATTATTGGTTGGCTCTTTAGTCGGTTTGCTGATCGAACAAATGCACTGGATAGCTGCTTGAATTTATAGTTTTATGTGTAGATAGATAGATAGATTTATTGATAAACTAATTGATCAATCAATTCTATTGAGTACCATATTGACTTATTGACGAATTACAGAACATTTGCACAACGAAAATGTCTTTGACCATCCATTGCAAGGTTAACAACAACATAAAAAAGTAGAACGTGTTACGTTACAGAGAAATGCGTTCAAAATAAACAAAGTTCCCGCCACCCCCTCTTTGTACAGAAGTGTACGAGAAACTGAAATACACGTAAAACTTAACATAGGCGTGACGGACGTAAGGGGGGGGGACAAGGGTACCGGTATATACCCATTCCAAATTCCTGGAGAGGCATAAACATATTCGAAAAAATGCAGACATGTATGAAAATTACCACCGAGACTTTGCTGCCCCACGATATCAACTTTGTCAGACACATCCCTGATCCATTTTTCTGCCTTCACTGCAAATTCTTCTTCCATCTGGGAGCGATCGTGCATCGCAGAGATCCAAAACGGGAAGTCTCTGGAAAGAAAATATTATTATTCTTTGAACTTTTATATCCTCATTCTTTTCTTTTTAAACTTAGGAACCTTATAACATCGATCTATTATCATTCGACTTTAATCCAGAATGTAGAACGATTATACACATTTTATTCATTGACCTATTCATAGACTGAGAACATATCTAAATGGCAAACTGACAGACTGGCGAACTAACAAACGAACAACAAAATTACCTCTTGCTAACTAGCTAGCGATCTGACAACTAAAAGATAACTTATGTAATAAAATAACCTAGCAGCGAACCTGCGTAACTACTCACCAAACTGATCACTGAATCACCGACCCCATCAACATAGTAGCGTGCCTGCCTAACTACTCACCAAACTGACCACTGAACCATTTATCAGACAGTTATGTAACCAACTAAGAAACATGTATTTTCCTAACTCATCGTCTTACAAACAAGCTATTAGTCCACACATTTAGTTACCTATCTATATTAATTTATCAGTAACGGAGCTATTTAGATACAGGTCTGACGGATCACTGCAAAAAAAAAACAAAAAAAAAAAAACAAAAAAAAACAACAACAACAACAAAAAAGCCGTCATTGGTTATGTCTTTTTCGGGTTCAAGACCCATTTCAAGGGAAAATGTACACAAACGCTTGAAACATGCCTCTTTTTTGCGTAATGAACTATCTGCGTTAATTTTGTTTTACAAATTCTTCTTGTACCCGGAGACCAATAAATGAAGCCGAAATCCTGACATTTGTTTCCACTAAATGTTTCACCACAGACTACAAGAACAGAACAAAATAATGTACTTTTTAAAGTTAGAATATTTCTTTTTACTTACGACAATACTTTGTAGCTCTTTCCAAGTCCGCTAAATAGCTTTAAATCAGTCATTCTGTGGAATTTCATCAATAGTTAAAGCAACGATAGTGCAGCACGAGAATGGCGCCAGAGCAACACTAACGACGTCACCTAACAACCTTCTAATGACGTCGAAAATTCAATGACGTGAATTCTTGACAGGGATCGAAGGATATCTTTGCTGATACATCTACAAACGCACAGCCTACACTGTTTCTATCGACCATAAATTAATTTTGGAAGGGTCTTCCGCATGTTATTTTGAACAAAATAATTTATTATTATTACTATTATTATTTTTATTATTATTATTATTATAATTATTATTATTATCATACATGTTGGTTGCATTTTTGGCTTGTCTTTTTTTTACTGATATAGGGCCACTTTCCTGTCGTCTTTGATAAGATATCAAGGAGTTTCTGTAGTGTTCTTGCTGTTCTTCGGAGTGCCGCTTTCTTTACAAGGTCTGGCTTCAGTGGTGTTAAAAGCCTACCTTTTTAACTTGTTCTCGAGTTTTATGGGGTATCAGTCGTAGTGCTTCTACCAAAATTGGTAAGATTTCTGAGTTTCCAGACCTTTCTAAGTCCTCTGGCGATGTCACGATACTTTGTTACTTTCTCTTGGTACTTGCAAACAACGTAGGAGTCTCATAACACTATCATGTCTATGTTGTAGAATATGTTCCTCTCGTCAACCGGTACTATGACTGCCCTTCTGTGCTTTACTCTGTAGTCAGCCTAGATGCTGAAAATCCAACAGTATTTCCGCCTTATTGTTTTCAGCCACTATCCATGCTGTGTGGTCATACCATGTGTTTAAGCACTCAAGCCCATATTTCTGAGTCATCAGGATACAAGATACAAAAAATTTTGTTTAACGTCGGTAGTCTTGGTAACATAAAAACACTAGCTCTGAACGAGCTATTTTACCGACATTGACAAAACACAAATACTTGATATTCCAGCAGACAGGTACACAGATAGTACATATTTAAAATGAAACAATACACATCAGAAACATTACAATGCCAACAGTAACAGCAGATGAAAAGACAAAACAAGAGTATATAACATGCACATATCCATTTATCTATATATATATATATATATATATATATATATATATATATATATATATATATATATATATATATATATATATATATATATATATATATATATATATAACCAAAAACATATGAACATATATAACACATCAAAGAAAGGCATACATTTGAAAATTTGGATAAGAAGTCTGACAGTTCTATTGTTAAAAGCATGTACAAAGGCCAGATTGATTAATTTAGATATCAGGAAATGAGGGTGCTAAAAGTTAAAATTAAACTAAAACAAATATCTAAGAAAGTAAGTAAATAAAATAAGCATTATGAGAGCAGGATTTAAATCAGAGAATCTCCGTGAAATTGGGAACCTTAAAGCTGAATTGCCGCTGACTGCTAAATAGAATTATGGAAAGCACATTTACAGTGAAGCCCTGATCATGTCTGAACCAGCCTGCTGAATTCTTTAAAATAAAAGATTGTTCTCAGTTAATTGGGCAGACTGTTCCAGACTATGTGGGCGTAACATTTAAAAGAGAACTTACAGTATCTTGTGGTCATCAGCCAGTGTACGGCTACATCTAGGCTGTGGTCATCAGCCAGTGTACGGCTACATCTAATCTGTCATTCAGATTCTTCTACTCAAACTGGGCTAGCTTGTTGCACTCATTGATCAGTTGATTGTTTGTCTTATCTTTACTTCTGCACATTTTGATGACATGTCTTGATTTTAAACAATTGTTTTCATCTTGCTGACCATGCAATGCTCTATCATTATCAATCCTAGAATTCCTTTCTTAATTATCCTAGTTTTTCAGAACCGACTTGTTTTCACTTTTCCTTTTACAAACTGTCCATGCATTGCCTTTCTGTTTGCATTCTGATATCCTTTCTTTGCGCTTCCTCTTCTTGTAATCTGTTTGAGAAATCTCTGTTTCTGAACTAAAGCTTGGAATTCACCGCATTCTCTGGCGTACTTTCCTAGTCTCTTCTTTTCTCTGCCCCCAAACAGTGTTATCAGTCATGTTTTCTTCTGCTGGAAAGGCGCAGCTTGTTTACATTAACCCTTAGATGTAGTGTACCATGAATAGCCATTGTCTTTTCAATCTTCCTGTCCATGACTTTCGACTCTTTTTTGGGGGGTGGGGGTGGGGATTTGGGCGAGTCCATTCAACGCTGCTGTGTGCCTCATGATGGATTCGGTCGATCACTCTCACTCCCTTACAGGGAAAGATGAAAGGGGACGTAATATGATCGATGTAAATAGATTCTTGTTGGGTGGACTGTTCTTCTTACACCGTGCGTGCCGCGTACATCATTCTTCATAATAGAGTCAACCTTTCTCTTGAAGTAAGTGAACAAAGATAGTACAAATATTGTCAGACACACTGTTGTATTTACATCGTGCGTGCCAGTCATACTTTTTTTTTTTTTTTGGGGGGGGGGGGGAGAGTTGGGATAGTCCATTCAACGCTGCTATGTGCCTCATGATGGATACTGCCGTTTATATTGATGGCTGCAAATGAGGAAGTGGTATAGAATAGATCAACCTGTAGATTTTTATACTTAGACTGGACTAGCTTGCTGCACCCACAGAACAGTTTATTTTTTTAATTTTCATTTTACCTCAATTTGATTTTGAGCCAGTGACTGTTGAACGAACCCATTTTCTGATTTTACTCTTCATCTCCTCATGTTTCGTTATTAATAAAAGGAAAGACACGGATTAAGAGAAAGCCTGGGATATTATTCTAACTTGCTTAGTCACATTTTCAGCTGTGTGAAAAATCTAATCAACTGCCTTGCCTGCGAGTTAGATCCTTTACATATATAGATAAAGATACGTTTTACAACTTTTCGGGCCTTTAACCCGACCTCATTTAGAGTACGTTATTGCAATATGGAATAACAGAAATAACAATCATATTGATTGCTAGAAAACACGCAAAGCCGTGCAAACGAAATATTTCAAAGTATTAAACATCTGACCTATAGACATAGAATGTTCAATATGGGTCTTCCAAGTTTCCGATACAGACGCCTCTGCTCAGACATTATTAAGTAAACTCATAAGACTGATATCATTTGTAATGATAACATAGCATTAGTTATAACATCTTCAAGAGGAAACACTTGTACAATGATCAAAAGACATTACAATTATGAGCAGAGGAAACTCTTTTTCGTACAGAGTTGTCGAGACTTTAAAGAAATTGCGTGATGATGGTGTTATTGCTAAGACATTAAATCAATTTAAATCCAGACTGAATGTCTATTGCAAGAATCTGTCCATCAAATTTTCCTTGAACTGTTTTTTAATATTCGTGTGCAATATGACAACCCTACTACTTTTGGTCCATGCCATAGCTTGGTCTTTAAAAATTTAGAAAATATATCAACTACCTTGGATCTTGTAGGTATTAAGTAAGTTCATGTTCTCCACCTCAAGAATACTCAGGTGTTTGTAGTTTTCCTCCTGCCCCAGTTGTTTGATTCTCTGCACATTTGGAAGCATTATGCCATGTGTGTGTGTGTGTGTGTGTGTGTGTGTGTGTGTGTGTGTGTGTGTGTGTGTGTGTGTGTGTGTTTGCCATGCTTGATACATAGAGCCGCACATGTGTCGATTCCAAATTCCATTTTGGACGTGGACGTCAGCAATGACACTCCTTATTTATTATTATTATTATTATTACTATTATTATTATTATTATTATTATTATTATCATTATTATTATTATTATTATTATTATTATTATTATTATTATTATTATTATTATTATTATTATTATTATTATCATTATTATTTTTATTATTATATTATTATTAATGTTATCCAGAGGTGTCAGGAAACATTTTAAAGATTCTATACTTACTTACTACTATCTTTCATATCTCACATTTCTACCAAAAATTCTCATGTGCGTTCTGCGTGTCATACTACTGCTACATTACGCAAGCAGCTTAAATCTTCATTTCTGGAATTTCTGAGGTTTTTAGCATTTACAATTGTGTCAATTTGATCGCATAATCCTGAATCCGGTCTGGTCACACATTTCAGTACTATTGGCAGTTGACTTAGAGTTCCGAATGTACTTCACAGAGAACTTGTAAATCAAGTCACACATAATTCTGTCTTGGACACTGTTTTTCGAGTTCTCATCATGAATTTGGTACGCACGGAACTGTTGACGTAAACGATGGTGGATAATGAGAATTAATAACCGTTTCTAGTAAGCAAAGCATATGATTTTCTTTATTAAATCAAACTCCACAAACGATATTGCTGTGAATGAGGTGGAACAAGAATCTAAACTGTTTAGTTTGCAAAAGGTACATATTTTTAGAATTATATTTCAAAGCAGAAAGAACACAGTTCCAGAACAAAATCAAGTGCTTAGGGATCCTACTACTTACTTGATTTGATCTTAAGGGAATAGGGTTCGAAAACTTCCTGTAGAAATCTAAATCAGGTGTGCTCACTAACTCACGTACAATTTCCGACCTAGTCTGTACACGGACAACTGGGCAGACTTTCTATACTATACATATCTCATTCCTCATTCTCGCAGACTGAATGAGATTATTACAACCCTTCCGCCATATTTTTTTTTTTTTTATAATTTTTTTTTTTTTTAAAATAAGGAATTCTTTATAAATTTATTCCAACAAGATTTACTCCCCTTGTGAACTTGAAAGGATTGTTTCTCATTTATTAACTTTGAATATAGTTTTATAATTTATTTCCTTTAAAGTTAATTTAACGTCGAGCATGTAATACTTATGGGTAGATTTATGAAAAAGCTTTTGCATGCATCCAATCAGAGCAACGTTTACATAGATACATAACTTTATGTATCTATGTAACCGTTGATGTGATTGGATGCATTAATTTGAAAAGAAATAAATTGAATCATATTCAACGTTCAATAAAATGAGAGAAAATAGTTTTGTAGCAATAAAACAAAACTTTTGACAGCAATCTTTTTTTTTTAAAGAAGAAGGCTATTATTCTCTTATAAGAGTGCCCAAGGGGAGTAATTCTTGCTATAATCAATTTCTAATGAATCTTTATTTTTTAAAAAAAAAAGGGCTGTAATAATCTTCCTTCTGCGAGAACTAGATATGTAAAAGCTATTTCCAGCGAGTGCATAGTCTCATTCAACCTGACTACTCGCGTGGCTTCTTGAAGTCTTCACAATACGAATGTAAAAGTCTATACAAGAATAACTTTGGCACTTTAGAAAAGTACCAAGAGAGGACGCCAGTAAAATTGCATGGAACAGAGTTGCTACTGTGTTTCCCATTCATGAAATCAATACAAATTAAGAATGTTATCTTCTTAATGGCTTATAATTTATAGAAATTTGAAGGTAAAATTATATAGAATGCTATGCTTGGTAAATAGTCCAAAACTTGTCATAACCATTTTAGCAAGAAATATAGGTCATATATTTTCGATGCTAATATGTATATTTAAAAAATCTACAAAATCGGTTGCGAATTTATATCCATGTCCAGTCAAACCTATATAGTGTCCGAAGTATCTGCGCACGCACTATAAAATCCAAGTCTGACTTGAGAAGAATGTGTTTGGAGCAGATGAAATGAATTATTTGCAGCAAATTATTGTTATTTTCATTTTAGATCACGTATTTTGTTTTGAAACCGCCATTTTGCACGATTCGGTCGATCACCCTCACTCCTTTAACTAAGTTTACAGGGAAAGATGAAAGGGGACGTAATATGATCGATGCAAATAGATTCGTGTTGGACCGTGCGTGCCGCGCACATCATTCTTCATAATAGAGTCAACCTTTCTCTTGAAGTAAGTGAACAAAGATAGTAAAAATATTGTCAGACACACTGTAGTATTTACATCGTGCGTGCAAGGTACACTTATTCGCCTATTAGAGTCAACCGTTCTCGTATAAAACTGAGACAGACAGTCCAAGGAAGTACTCTTTTTACTTCAAGAAATAAAAACAATATTCTTATCTAATAAATCAAATCGAATAAAGGAGAACGCTCTGGCAACCTCTAATAAACAATTGCAAAGTTCAAAACTAGGCTTACAAAAAATCGGGTCATTTAAAAGAAGTTTTTGATTGGTTGACAAGTTAGTCAGTATTCTTGATAAAAGCTCAGATCACATAAATACACAATTTTTAAATTTATAATTTTGTTTTGGAGTGACCATATAAAATATGTATATTTAAAGCAGATTTGCGCATCTGTACGAAAATCTTGCAAATCGTCAGTCTGTTACACTAAATCACTCAAAACATAAAAGAATCACGATTTGCCAGCTTTATTTTAACCAATACATTCTACCACCATTAAAGTACATTATAAATATTTTTATATTTATCGCTTATACATACATAGTGCTGATGGATTTTATGGTATAAATATCATTTTTTTCAGACAGACGACAAAGAAAACAAAAAGAGGACTCGGAAAAATTATATATGTATATATATCTGTGTGTGTGTGTGTGTGTGTGTGTGTGTGTGTGTGTGTGTGTGTGTGTGTGTGTGTGTGTGTGTGTGCAAAAAGAGACTGACTGGATCAGTGGTTAGACCAAAGACCAACTGCATAGACGATGGTGAATAAAAACCAAAATATTTTAGAGGTTAACAACAAATTATATTAGCAAAACTGTAACAAAATTTTAAATTATTCAGGACAAATAATAAATGATCAACTCAAGAATTTAAAAGAGATATTTTGAAAAAAATAATAATTTATACTCTAGTAGAGACACTTGTTTAGTTGATGTAAATAATTTATTCCAACTATAAAGTTCTCTTCTACAAGTGGTATCGCCTGCAACTCCATTCTCTGCTTGTCTTTTGTATACCCCTCAACACTGGATTTACAGGAATATACAAAGTTCTATGCGAGTGGATGTCATATGGATGGTGTAACGAAAGAGAACCCCAAACTATAACAGTAATTCAAGCGCAGAAAAGAAGAAGATAACCAGTCACCTGCGTTTAGTATGATTTTATTATACTCCCAGAAACACTGTTTGACGAGTCCAGATATAATAGGGTCACTTACGTTACCTCTCCGCAGTTTTGTTGACCAGGGAGTAATAAGGATAGCAATATGAACAATGCATTGTAGTATGAAATATATATGGACACCTTCGCAAATATATCTCCTCGTCTTTTAGTTTTTGACCTTCATCCCTAACCCTTTCACTCCTTTGCGCTATCCTATCCCCAGTTCCATAGCTACATGCAGGATACGAATCTCTCGTCGTTATTAATTTATGGTTGCGAAACATCAAGCAAAATGTGATTGCCTTTTAATTGTTAACACCAGTAGCGTACTAACCGGGGGGGGGGGGGGATGGTGGACAGCGCCAGAGGTCTTGGGCGCCAAAACAGCTGATAAAAATTCGGGCCTCGTATTTGTCCCTTTGGGCCATCATCATCGTCCAGGGCACCATTTACCCTTAGTACGCCACTGGTTAACACTGTATTAGTGCCCCCCCTCCCGCCCCCCTCCGCCATCATTGTATTTTCGCCTATCACACTTAATGTTATCTCAAACTAGCTATACAAATAGAGTGTCTTGTATTTGTCCGTTTAAGATCTTTTACTTAAAGTAACTACTTAAACATATCCTGTATAAAAATAGTTTGTTTATGTTGTTTTATTTCACGCCCATGTCACAATCTATAATTAACATCTATTATGGAAATTTAGTGACAATTTTAGACACGGGGGTTAGGGATATTTTTAACATAGATCTCATTTTTTTCCAAATACATATGCGGAGCAATAGATTTAATATTCTATTCAAAGTTCAATTTAAACTGTAAAGTAACACTTACAGGTAAGAGCTATTTTGTTTTATTAGTATGCTGAAAATTCAAGTTTGTTCGTGTGTGTTAAACTATAAGATTTGAAGATTTTATCCTTATGCGATTCAATGAAAAACGCCTCTTGTGTTTTTAATTCATAAACGTAGACATTGAATCTTATTCGGGTCAATCAACGCAAAAATGCATCCACAGAGTTAAAAAAAGAAGGGAAGGCTTTCTCAAATTATGATACAATACATAAACAGTCAGGCACTTTTGTAATACAACACATTTGTTTAAAAGAGAGAGGGATTGGTACGCTAATTATATTTTTGTTGAACAAAGGTATGACTTGCTTGTTCACACCTGTGCTATATAAGGTGCGTCCGTCCGTCCTTCTCTCATTCTCTCATTGTGCATGCATTTGGGATCTTCACCGCGGTTAGTTAAATGTATTTTTTTTTTTCTTTTTTTTATGTGCCAGTAAACTTTTCCGATTGCAATACTTTCACCTTACCAAATGGACCCCTACTATGCGATAATAATAGTAAATGTTGTAGAAAAGTATCAAACCTATTTATCCACCAAATGTGTTTTTCTTTTTTTCTTTTTTTTTTCTTCAAAGATACACAGTACCTAAATACTTCTAATATTGTATGCTTGTATGGTGCAAGTGTTAGTGACGCAGCATCTTTAGTATTTATAGAATCAATCCGAAAAGTCCCTGTTCTATTTTAAGAAACACAAGTATCACAAGTATGTATATGTATGCATAGGGCTTAACGATGGGACAACAATGGCTATATAGTGCCGATTAAAAGTTAGGTTCTAAAAATGCAAAGATAAATAATTACAAAAATACTTTCGGTAAAGACAGTCAGAATAATTTAATGTTGGCTCGTCATCGCTAATATCGGTGAGTGTTATACAGAAACTGATTTTACAATTTTAAACAGTAGAAACAGTATTATTTTACCCCCCCCCTACCCCCCCCCCCCCCGCGTTCAATTTCACCCACACTGGACTGTCGAAATATATTGTATGTATGATGTGTCTGTTTGAGATCACTGAATGAAGGTTTCGTCATATAGGCATTCTAGTACATATGATCTGTTGATCTGCCCCTCTCCTCCCGGTCTCTAGAGAGGAAGCCAAACATTAATGTGCTTCCTCCTCTTTTATTTTGTTTATTTTATTTCTTGGCGGGAGGAGGTAAAGGTGTCCTATAGTAAAATATATAACCAAGTTAAGTAGATTAAACGTTCAACGGTGTAGGAGTTGATAGGGGCACAGACAGAAAGACTGACAAACATACAGACAGACGGATGAACAGACATGGGATATATAAATACAAGAAATACAGTGGGGATAATTTAGGAATAAATCAAATGCAAAAACCGCATTGATGTGATTGTTTGCACTAGTTAGAACTGGTTCTTTCCTATCAATATATATGTTCTGAAGCCGCACGAGGATACAGAAAGAAAATACAACAATAAGAACAAGACAACTTATCTTCAATCATTTTTACTCGTTAGTAATAAATAAATAAATAAATTCGTATCTTAGCTGATATTTATTTGAGAAGTAATAAATTAATCGAAGTGAAATGAATATAGGTGTTGAACTTTTTTTAGGATGAATATTGAACTGATAGTGTTGTTCTCGGTAATGAGTGCAGCATGCGCCTACTTGTGTGGGGAAGGACTTGGAAAAGTGGAGTGTAGAGCAGGGGTAGAAACTTGCGCTTACATACAAATGCAGTGGAAATGCATGTCTTGTCGATACATGGAAATCCATTGCCATACAGAAGCCATGGCCGAGGACTGTAGACTCTATTGCGACAGTGAGTATAAAAATGAGAGATTTGAAAATATAAAAGGGTATGTTACGATTTTTATTTAGAGATATTTTTTTCATCGTAACGAGATCCTGAAATTTGATAGCAACATGTAAACAGAATGGTTATAAATGTATTGCATGATTCCGATTGTAATTCTGTACAATATTCGAATCCTGTGGACATTCAAACAGAATGGTTATAAATGTATTGCATGATTCCGATTGTAATTCTGTACAATATTCGAATCCTGTAGACATTTTGAGGACTGGGGTGAACAATGACTAGCTTCTTGTCAGGAAGTGTCGTTTTTAAAAAGAAAATAATAATTGTTGTCCCGATTCTCTTCCGACGAAACTTTGTGGCAAATGTCATTTTGTCCGTGGGTATGAGCGTGCTTAATTTCGCAGTACTCCTCAAACTGAGTGTAAAATATGTTTAGTTGGTTGGTTTTCAACGGCACTTTCAACGCATTATTGGTTTTCAACGGCACTTTCAACGCATTATTGGGGTTCAACGGCACTTTCAACGCATTATTGGTTTTCAACTGCACTTTCAACGCATTATTGGTTTTCAACGGCACTTTCAACGCATTATTGGTTTTCAACTGCACTTTCAACGCATTATTGGTTTTCAACGGCACTTTCAACGCATTATTGGTTATATTATGGCGAGTAAATCTGAGTAAAGAGTCTTTCCCAAGTACACACAGAGGCAGTCGATGCGGCTATCTTGTGAGGGTATCGAACCCGCGAACTTTGGGATAATAGTCCAATACTCTAGCATGTGAGCAATCGCTGCTCCATGTGTGATAGAGCCTAACACTGGGGGTAGTATTGGAGTTGGTTTTCATATGTGCAGAACGGTCTAATAAATAATTTGCATTCAACTCCAGGGGAGGTTAATGAGTGTAGGTAATTAGTGAGTGGGAAACTAAAAATCATAACAGTAAAGAACACGCAGCTTTACTGCAGAATGTGTGTGTGTGTGCGTTGTCTTTAAAAATGTAAATCGCTTTTTTTGGACACGTCTTTGTGCTATTCCCTTCAACAGCAGTTTGTGACTGTGTACATGATTGAGCACGCTGAAAACCTGTTCGTGTATTTCAAATGAACAGAATCATGATAATCAACCACGAAACTATACATTTCAATCATGTCAGTCGGTGATTGTTTATAAACAGGGAATTTCAAGCTATGCGCTATAAATAGCTAGACAATTTTAGCTTACTAGTATGTTTGTCTCGCACATTGCAACAATGGCGAATGACTCAGAGGGTCCATATCGTGACTATAACAACTGAGAGAGAGAGAGAGAGAGAGAGAGAGAGAGAGAGAGAGAGAGAGAGAGAGAGAGAGAGAGAGTAAACCACAATTGTAAAAATAATGTAACATAGAGGTGAAATGAGTGTTTCAAGTTTGAATAAGTTTTTCAAAATAAAGATCATGTAATGTCCTATTTGGAATATTATTTCAAACATGGAAGTGTTCAGTGCTGCGTAACTTATGATTGGACAGTTAGAAGAAAAAAACATTTAGAAAACCCGAGATAAAGATACTAACTAAAGTATCTCACCTAGAACGATATCGTGTTGTTACAAATGTACAAGTTTATTATATTGACATTTTTATGAATACTGATGCTTTATCTTTACAGGTTTAAAGAAAGACGAACAGATAAAAGGACTTAACATCACCATTCTTAATTTGACAGATGATAAAGGTAAATAGATAATGTACCGATAAAAGGTTGACATTTGAAAGCACTACAGCTGTCATATGGATTCTTATTGGACATTAGACCCATAAAAAGTCGGGATTTGGTTTTGCGCCCCCGCCCCCAATATCTAATGGTGTATTCAATGTATACGTACTTTAAATAAAAAGCACTGAAATTATGTTATATTCCAACCAGGAACATTATGCTATAACATTAAATTGTATATTTTATCACACAACACATTCAATAGAGGATACCCTGGATGAGTGTCCTAGTGATCAACTTGCAATTAACTTTCTTTTATTCTATTTCTTCTCAGTTTTCCATATAAATTGTTAAGATTACAGATCCAAAAATGAACCCATGTTTCGTGATATCAAAATGATACTTAGGTTGGTAAAATATCCTTTTCATCAAACCGAGAAGAGAATTGTCCAAGCTAATTGTGCAGAGAAGTTCAAACAACTTAAGGAGATTTAAAAAAAAAAAAAAACTAATATAAAGACTATTTGAATGAATGGCGCAAATAAATGAACCAAACTGCAAACGAAATGTAATCAATTGTCAGACTTTTATGCTATAAACTACTGACAACCACCAAACCAGTCTACAATTGGAAATATATCAGCAATCGTCACACTGTGCAGTGAGAGAGAGAGAGAGAGAGAGAGAGAGAGAGAGAGAGAGAGAGAGAGAGAGAGAGAGAGAGAGAGAGAGAGAGAGAGATAGAGAGAGATGTCAATAATGGCGTTGTTTTCTTTCAGAAAACCTCAAAAGTGAGCTCGAGGCAAATAAACAATCAGCACAAAGAGGTAATATAAAAGCATGAATGATTTGGGTTCAAAATCTATTTAACAGTACATAGATATTTGTACACTATTGTAATATATGTAAATATGTTCTCCTCCACGACACGTGCAGTTCAAACACTGGTACCTATACTTGGTGCCAATTGCTTTCTTCTCTAGGTTGGTGATACCAAAGGGCAATTATTTATTTTTATGAGGTACATACATTATACAACTAATTACCGACCTCAGAAAACTTATACTTGCCGAGGTCGCAGACTCATATGGTATGTGGTGAAAGACATAAATGTTTATGAAATCAATGTTTTATGAGGTACATACAATGTACACTTATTAACCGCCTCAGAAAACTGATACTTGTTGAGATGGCAGACTCAGATGGTATGTGGTAAAATATATCAACAGGTTATGAAATCAATGTTAGGATTGTGACTAGTGTCACACACGCAGAAACACACACACACACACACACACACGTACGCTCTCTCTCTCTCTCTCACACACACACACACACACACACACACACACACACACACACACACACACACACATATGCATGTTGTCCAGAATAGTTTTATACGTGATAGCGTCCTCAGTGCTGATAGATGTACAAATGTGCATCTTTTAAAATTATTACGGGTACAAACAGCTTCATCAATTTTGTCATATGTATGTATGTATGTATGTATGTATGTATGTATGTATGTATGTATGTATGTATGTATGTAAAAAAGGTTAATAGCACATCAGCACCATCATGGCTACTGGACTCTTTTAAAAAGTCCAAGATCTCGGCTGGAACATCATCACGGGACTCATTCCATTAGTCGCCTCTTAAGACATGCAAGAGGGCGTGTCGGGCCTATTCAACATCCCCGAATCAGTAGGGAAATGTAAACAACGTCTAAAAATTTACTCAATTTGATTTGTTGCAGATTGTTGCTTGGTCCAATGTCCCTGGCAAGTCTTGTTGAGTGTTGGCATAGGGATCGTATCGCTACTCCTCGTGTTTGTATTCATCATATGCTGCAGGAAGAAACATAAAGGCCAAAGTGAACGGTATTATAATAATATATTCTTACAAAAATACTTTTTTCTAAATCGTATTGTACACCAATAGGTTACTCTTCACCTCTTTTCAAAACTGCAGAAACTTTCCTGCAAAGTGCATTTGTAATTTGTCCCTGTATATTTTTATAGAAAGTGTGTTTCTTTGTGTGTGCGCACTTTATTGTGTCTGTGATGTGGGCGTCCCTCTTATGAACGAATGTAATAGCTGAGTAAAAAGTCTCTCTCTCTCTCTTCAGTTCATTTCGTGAAATATTAACATGAGACTTGTTTTTTTATATATTATTTTTTAATTGAATGGTATGATGGAAAGCACACAACACCCGTGTTCGTGTACGTAATGATCAACAACAACAACAACAAAAGAGGTGTGGGTGAGAAGTACAAAAACGTGATTCTGATTTGTCATTGCAGGTCGATAGAGGGACAGTTGTCTCAGCAACTAACTGACGTCAAAGTTGATGAAAAAAATCCCAAAAATTGTGAAACGGAGTATAACTCGACAGAAGAGTCGCGTAAGTTTGCGTTTTAGATCCTCAGTCCATATTTCAGATATTTGTAAAGACGACAGTAATTGGATGAACATCACAGTACCAAAGATTAACAGAGGAGTTCACGGTAGTTTTTGTTCGAGTACCACAGTGGAGAAAAAAGAATAAGGAGATGTACCAAAATGTCTTCGATGTTTAGGTTAAATTTGTAAAGTAGGTAATTTGGAATTAAAGTAATTTTATTAAGGTGATGCAACACATGTATCCATCTTTTTGTAAGAAAATTAAAGTTTAAAAAACTTCGTGTCATACACAGTTTGGCTACACTAATCCTTTAAATAGGCATATCATGTTGTCATATTATGTTGTGTTGTTTTGTGCCGTCTCGCGTCGTATCGTGTATTGTCATGTTTTGTTGTTTTGTATCGTCTCACATCGTATCGTGTCTTGTCATGTTGTGTTGTTTTGTGCTGTCTCGCGTCCTATCGTGTCTGGTCATAGTATGATTGTTGTTTTGTGCCGTCCAGCATCGTATCATGTCTGGTCATGTTATGTTGTGTTGTTTTGTGCCGTCTCGCGTCGTATCGTGTCTGGTCATGTTATGTTCTGCCGCCTCGTGTTGTATCGTGTCTTGTCATGTTATGTTGTGTTTTGTGCCGTCTCGCGTAGTATCGTGTCTGGTCATGCTATGTTGTGTTGTTTTGTGCCGTCTCGTGTAGTATCGTGTCTTGTCATATTATGTTGTGTTGTTTTGTGCCGTCTCTCGTCGTATCGTATCTTGTCATGTTATGTTGTGTTGTTTTGTGCCGTCTCGCGTAGTATCGTGTCTGGTCATTTTATGTTGTGCACCCTCGCGCTGTATCGTGTCTTGTCATGTTATGTTGTGTTGTTTTGTGCCGCCTCGCGTCGTATCGTGTCTGGTCATGTTCTGTTGTGTTGTTTTGTGCCGTCCGTAGTATCCTGTCTTGTCATATTATGTTGTGTTGTTTTGTGCCGTCTCTCGTAATATCGTGTCTGGTCATGTTATGTTGTGCACCCTCGCGCTGTATCGTGTCTTGTCATGTTCTGTTGTGTTGTTTTGTGCCGTCTCGCGTCGTATCATATCATATCTTGTCATGTTATGTTGTGTTGTTTTGTGCCGTCTCGCATGGTATTGTGTTTTTTCACGCTATGTTGTGTTCTGTTATGTCTTGTCATGTAACGGTTAGTTACAGTAGGTTAAGTACGTTAGTAAGTAAGGATGTATAGTTCTGTGCATGTATGTATGTATATATGCACCACATCCGTTGACATGTGATACAAACTTTGATAAATAGACAAAACTACATAAGTATTTTGTTCCGAGGAGGCGGAAAGAACGAATTTGATACGGCGTAGGAATACGTCGAGGCCGTCAGGCCGAGACATATATTTCTACGCCGTATCAAACGAGTTCTTTCCCCCGCCTAGGAACAAAATACTTACGTGGTTTTGTATTTATTACATATCCTCTTTTTATTCACACATTGTTTTTCAATTTTTTAGAAGTAGCCTTGAAAATAAATTATGGCGTTTAAAGGCTTATGAATGATAACGTACAACCCACTGAAAAACGCCCATGATACGTACATAACTGGGGCTAATGAATAAATTTAAACTGCAGTCACAGGCGAGTTGAATTTTCTTTATTTCGCAAATGGAACATAGGTTTTAGACCTGTAAGTGAACCCATTTCTTACGCTACTTACTGAACCCTTCTCTTACGCTACTTACTGAATACACATGCAAAACTGCACTTCCGACCAAATTTCAAGGCAATTTTAATAGACTATCAGTTATTAAATACATTCAGTTATACATAAAACTCATTAATTTACAGTACTTTCAAACACTGTATTTTGTATGTCTTCATTACAAGAAACTATTTATGCAATAAGTTCAGATGACGATGTAAGAGTGAAAAATAGAAATCTCTTTCTAACATGAGGACTAGATTTTTATTAATCATTTGGATATCTTTAAACAAGAAAATTCTAAACGATATTGTTTTGTTTTCTTGTCTTTTTCTTCTTGAAAAGTTGCAAGAATTTAAAATGTAAACAAAAATACAACACCCTGCTTGGGCCCCATTGATAGTTCACAGTCTCAACATTGTAACAAGAAGTAATTGTTCTAAATTTCAGTCAGAAGTCATTCGAGCTGCTGCTCTCTATGATACGTCTACGTTTATGTTGCAAATGTTTATAAATTTTATCTCTGATTTAGTCAACGAATTTGAATCTCCAGCAATATTCAAAGACAAATTGAAAGTTCCTCCACTTATGCTTGTTCCATTAAAAATTCCTGAGACCATATTTTGAAACTCTGAAGTTTGAAATGGTTTTCTGACTGGTGTAAGAATATTAGATGATTTACATTGTGGAATGTCTCTTCTCTGTGTGTCATCAGCGCTGCTAATGGGAATGGGAACAACAGATGCACGGTTCAGAAGTTTGCACATGTGTTGCTGTTGTTCAATCGAAGCGATTGCATAGTTATTCACACAGTTCACATTTTTTATCTCCAGATAATTGAATGATTGTGGTAGGATTAACAACTTCATGGAGGAGTGTCGTGCATACAGTTTTTCGAACGCTGTGGTTTGTTTTTCTTTATTTATATTTAAAGAGTTTTCACAAATAGTTTTCATTGCCGATTTAAATGCTGTAGCCATAGTTCTTGTACCTTAAATATCTGTCTATAGCTCTGTGGTAACTAGTAAGAGTGTCTGGTTCATAGTATGTACCGTCCGGTTTCATTCAAGTTTCAATTCAAGTGACCATGAAGGCACCGATATAAGTATCTAATTCGACAAGGGTAATATTGAAAATTTCCCTTTTCTCTAAACGAGGGGGCATTTCTAACCATTCGCTGAATTTAGACACGACTCCCAGAGTCTTTCTTACTGTGTTTGGATTTGTTAAAATTTATTGCAGTAAATAATTTCAGATATTTTATAAGTGGACTATTATTGAATATTTCAAGTTGTAAAAATAGTTCCAAGCTGGGTGTACGATACGGAAATTTTAGGTGTACGATACGGAAATTTTAGGTGTACGATACGGAAATTTTAGGTGTGCGATACGGAAACAGATTGAACATCAGTATGTAAGATGAAATGGGTATATAATAAAGATGCATATTATTTATCTTGTTAATTATACGTTACATTTGTTTTTCATTTAGAACCGGATGCACAAGGAGAGTTTTCGGATTTAAAGGTCAACCAAAAGGATCCTTTAAAGGCAATCAGTCCTGAGAACCACGCCGTCAACAATGAAAGGGCTTTGTTGCTCCCCACGGGAGCTGCTTTGAGAGAAGACCCTGTCGCCAATTAAAGTTTTCAATTGCGTCTGGTTAAGTGTTACGTCTAGGTCAGTTTTCGGGCATTGTGCGAGGGCATTTGTATTTCATGAACTCATTTGTAGTCATTTTGATATCTACTAAATGCTTGTATCATTTCCACACTTACACAGCTGAAAAAGCCGATGTGGCTTAGTGGTGAGAGTGCCAGTCTCGTGATCCAAAATGTCAAGAGTAATAAAAACGAGATCAGATCTCGATTTAAATTAATGTAGTCTTTTTTCTAGCTTGAATTCAGTTGTTTGCCATATATTCTCACAAATTTTTAGGTCAGGGGTCTATGATTACCAGGTTAAGGATTCAGTGTTTTACCAATTTTCCACCGTTCTGTCTCTCTAGCAATATGAGCCGAACAATTACCCTCCTGGAAGGACAATTACCCATTTGAAAAGTCTTCAACAATAACTGGCCATACATTGTTATTTTTCATCCAAGGTGCTTATATACTTGTCAGAGTCAATTTTACCTTCAACTGGGGTCGGATTTCAAACTCTGTTGTAGGTAATGCACCAAAACATTGCCGAAATATTATTGAATAGTGAGTGTGCATGTATAGATCTAAACAGTCTGGTTAGATCTTTTTGACTGGGATGTATCAAAAAGCAAACTTTTGATATTTGTCCAAAACAACTTTAGATTCATCACTACAAATTAATCTTGACCACTGGTTTTCAACTGTTCAATTACGCCTCTCTTTACACCATGAAACACATGGTGCACGATTCTGGTGATAAATTTGAACGTGCTTCCTTGCAGAGCTTCTCGTGAATTTCTAAACTCTCTAATCTTTTTTGACAGTTGTTCTGAAACATTAACACTGACAGATTCATTAAAAGCTACACTCAGGTCCTGGGAATGTTGCCTAGGACTGTCAAATACTGTGATGAACAAGACAAGAAAGTACATGGTCATCCCTTTTGCTCCAGAATTTACATCATCGCAATAGAAAACGGTCCCAATACTTTTATATGAAGAAAGCAATGACAGAATTTGATAAAGAATTTTGTAATAAGTACATTGTGTTTATCTCAAATGTTGATGAGATTTGCTGTTACTTCCGTGTGTATTGCTAACTGTCTAAGATTTAGTAATGCTAATCATTTAATTAATTTACTGAAATTTATTTTCATTTCGCTGTAGCAGGAAATCTTCGAAGCTACTTTGCAACTGTGCCAGTTGTGCTCACTTAAATTGTAATACCACTGTGTAGAAAAACAAATGCTGAAAACAAATTATGACCCGACGATATATCAAGTTAATTTTCCTTGGTTCTCATAATGAATGTTCACCATAAATGCATTTACTTACGCATGCTCATTTGTAAATGTATGTTATTTCTAACATTTAATTACTGTTACTTTCCTTTTTTGCTGTACTATTGATTGTACTCTTCGTAACATACGGAGGAAATAAAGATATAAATCAATCAATCAATCTCATGTTTTTTGAAATTTTTAAATTTTTAATTATTTTGTTTTGTTTTTTGTTGTTCTCTTTGGACAACCTTGTGTGAAATCTTTTCAGATTTCTAAATTGTAGATATCGATATTCCAGTATGTTTTGTTTAAATCACTAAGGAGGTCTAAAAATAATACTCGCTACAGATTTACAATTTCATACTACAGTCGACATGTTAATTAGAATACACGGATAAAATCACGCTTTCATAATAACTCTTATCAATGCAGTGACCATTTAAAATCATATTTCTGTAAGTAGTGTCGACTTTTCTTACTCCTGCTACTTGTCCCGATGTGCCCTTGCCTTTCGCCAATCGGACCATCTTCGGGCCTTTCCGCTAATGGTCGGAAAAACACTTCGAAAATACTACAGTATGCGCCATTGCATATACATGTACATTGTTTACTAAATGACGTCATGTGGTCATATACCGTCATAACGTTTATTAAAACGAATTATCTATTGAGATGACATATTCTTGGATGAAAGAGTTTCTGTTTCAAGTATGAACTCACTAGTGAACTTTCTTGTAATGAACTTGTGCAAATACTTCCATTAAGGCATCATAATGCTTTTGACATGGTTCTGTTCTGCCTAGCGTACTTCAGCGTGTGACTGAGTTCTCCGACATTTTCTGGCGATTTCCCTTTTTTACGCTTTATCACTCCATTTAAGTATTTCCGAGGAGTATTTTGGCACGCTCCTCACAGTTCATACTCTTTTAGAATATATCGTTGCCGTAGAGCTGTTTTTACCCCTGGGTCATCTAAACCATACCCTGTCGTCTCAGCGCATTAGTACAAGAGAACATTGACTGGATACTACCTTCTTTCTCTAATCACAGATTGAAATTCAATCAAAAATGAGTGATAAAGAACCGGGCTATGTATGGCGAGGCGGCTCAGATGCATTTCGATATGACGTCATCTGTATACTGTGACATCAGTCGCGTGTTACTTTGTAACGTTGTAATGCACGTGCTTCGTTTGTAATAGTAAAAAAGTCCTGACTTTTTCCTCCAACGTAATTGGCAAGATTGTTGAGACAAGATCGTAGAAAATCCAGTCTAAATTGAGTGTGATACTGTTTTATCAAGGCGTATGGTGCTTTGATTCATCTTGTACGTACATTATAGGACTCGTGGTACTAATTCAATTCCCATAGTAAGCCTATGGAAACACCATGATATTAAAAATTTAATAACTTTTAATTTCTAAATGCTCATGATCAAACCTATATTTATCAGTATAGACCCATCCTTGATGCAAGCTTCTGTAAACATGTTTTATCCATTCTGCACCCAATGAATCAGGTGCTACTGTTATTACTGACTGTTCCTAAGTAAAGTCTGTAAAAATACTAAAACTGCAACAATAGAATCTTGTCTCTATTTTTTTAGGCACAGATAAGATACGCTCTCAAAAGAATTTCTTTTACTACAATTTTACTTTTCATTATTAACCAATTATGGACCACCAAACTCGCATATACTCTAGTTTATCTTCACCCATTTATAGACTAGTTCACAGTTGTTTCATGTAATTAGTACCGTGAGTCCTATAGGACTCACGGTACTAATGATATGGGAGAATAGGAACCAGTCTAGAAATGGGTGATTTTAACAACACAACTAAAATAGATTCTTTACAGACTGATCTTTTAGAACAAAAAATTCTAGAACAGGAATGAATTTATTTATCAAAATCTGTATATAAATACACATGCCTACATGACCTACATCACATCAGAATATGAGTATTTCTAATGAAAAAAATGACATATGTCAAAAAAGTCTAATTGCAAAATGCCTATGAAAATACTCTCCTACCTGGCATATGTCACAAACGTCTAATTGCAAAATGCCTATGAAAATACTGGCCTACCTGGCATATGTCACAAACGTCTAATTGCAAAATGCCTATGAAAATACTGGCCTACCTGGCATATGTCACAAAAGTCTAATTGCAAAATGCCTGTGAAAATACTGGCCTACCTGACATATGTCACAAACGTCTAATTGCAAAATGCCTTTGAAAATACCTAGTAAACAACTGGACAAAAGTTAAGAACGTATTTTCAAATAACCATACAACTTGCAATCATAGACAAAATTTAAGTATATAAATTTCATACATAACACTAACGCAGAGTTACTTTTAAGCGACTCCAGCGTTTTCCTTGTGAATCTCCCCTGAACGTGTACATAATCGCTTCGATGCAAGTAAACCCTTCCTCCCCACTGTTAACTTTGATTGATTTTGTCGTCGTTGACTAGTAAATCTATCATTAAAGATGTAGAGTCGTATTCACGTTGTGATCGTTACGGAAGAGTTTCTTGTTATTATGCTAGTATTCCTATTATCCAATCAAAACTCGTCAGTCAGGATTAACCCGTTACCTCGACTTCCTATCCTCTGCATGTTCCTCTTTGTCTCTTTAGTGATAGATTCTACAAGTCTAGCGATCAAAGCAAAGCATCAAGCAAAAGTTCACGACGGGAAAAAGTTGAGGTATCGGAAAGTTTTACTTGCAGTGTAGCGATGTATATGTAGTGAAGGTAAGGTGTACATGTTCCGCGGATATTCACAAGGAAAACGAATGAAAACTCCGGGAGTTCGCTTCGAAGTGAGTTTGGTTTTGTTGCTTCCAAAAAGTTGGCTTGAAAATGTTGGAAATAAACGTGCACTGACTTCAACCACGAGGCATATTTCACAAAAATTCAAAGCATAGACACGAAAAAAAAAATCTTCTTGAGATAGAATATTTGATTTGGGGTCCCAAATCTTTTTTATCTTCTGTTAAGATGTTGAGAATAAAACTTGGTCACTTTGTTGTCAGTGGGAGTAGCTTACCTTGCCTCTATATATATTATACAAATGTCATAAATATTATTTAAAATTGTTACAAATAGGGAAATACTAAGCCATTTAAATATTGATATAATATAATAAGAATATATTAATAAAAATAAGAATAGGGGACAAATTAACATCAACATTACCTGTAATCTCGAACTACACAAAACCAAAACTGTTATCATTCTCTAAACGGAGACACTCTGAAGGCAAATTTAATAATGGTGTAAGTTAACCGTGAAAGTGATTGGTATGGCCACTAGACAGAGAGAGCGATTAGGCAGGCAGTGTAGCCCGTAAATGTTCTGAAAACGAAGTTTATTTATCGCTGATTTCTTATCGTGACTAATAGAATGGAGGGGGAGAGGGTTCTACAAACATTTACTGATAATACATACCTATTGCGTTATTAATACCCAGTGGCGGCGCGAGGGTTCGAGGCGCCCGGGGGCAATCTTCTTTAGTGGCGTCCCTATCGAGGCGCCCGGGGGCAAAGTTTTTTTAGTGGCGCCCCAACTTTGTCACAGATAACAGTTTTATGTCAGCTGCCAACTTTCAACCCCAACCCCCCAATCTACGCTCCGTTTACAGCTGCCCCAAAAAAAGCTCCCGACGGATCCCCCTCTCGCCCCCGACTCCCCTCAGGCCGCCACTATTAATACCTACCGTCATCCAATGCAAAGCGATGGTTTATAAATTTGTTCGCATATAAAATTCTTGTCAAGTATTCCTTTTAACTGTTTAAATTCATAATTTCATTCAATGAATTGACAATGTAACTTCATTCATCACTATTAGCATCATTTTGAACACTTCGGTAGTTACCTACATTCAGGTTACTAAGGTACCTACTGAAATGAAATACAACAAACTTGAATTTTCCCTAGTCTGACCATCTGTACTTGCTTCAGTATACGTATTCTTAGTTAATTATATATATATATATATATATTATGGTTGCCCTGCAGAATTTTCAATGCGGTTGCAACCCAGCGAAAGGTACAAATTTCACGTCCATTCGCATAATTTTGTAGGGGTGGTATGCAGCAATTCCTACTGTAATAAAGATGCAAGTAGTTTAAACTATTAAACTAGGTATGCACTACCGGTACACTACAAAGAGAACCAATGTGCACTAAGTAGCTTACCTTGAAGTGCACTAAAGTGTACTATCTAGTTTAATCTTCTAATTACAGCGATGCGTGTGTTTATGTATACTTACCAACCCCCAATCCCCCTTTTTTTTAGATGAATCCTATAATTATATGGAGACATTTCATTGATTGATTGATTCACTCAATGACTGATTCATTGGTTGACTGATTAATTCATTCATATATTCAATCATTGCATTCATCGATTCGTTTATAAACGTTGTTATTTTTGAATTACATTACATTAGTTAATTTTACGCTATATATCATAACCTAGCATAAAATTATTATTAATTATAATAACAATTGTCTTATTATTTGTGGGTAACACACACACACAAATATATATATATATATATATATATATATATATATATATATATATATATATATATATATATATATATATATATATTCAGCCTATGCTTTATATCCTATCAAATAGGTTGGCTGTTTAAAACAATATTCATATTGTAACAATTTCGGTCAATTGGTTTGATATCATTAACTTCAAAGATCACAATGGTTATATTTGTATCGTAGACTTTATTTAAGCGTTTGCTATATTTGATTCTGAATCATATTTTTGTATATATCTTACACACCCTAATACATTAACCCTAATAGATTTTTTGAAACGAAGATATCGTGTCTTTTGGTTAACATAAGTTGCATAATCATGTACATGGACAGAAGAGTGAAAGGAAGATTAAAAACTTGCCTGTTTCGTTTGATAAAGACCATTCCTTAAGTTTGAAAAGGGTAATTTGTAAGATTGAGGTCGTTTATCTTATGACTATCATTCATTCGAAAGCAAGTAACATTATGAATGCAATTTGAAGTACCATAGAAGTCGGGTCCAAATGCAAACAACTTAGACCCTGATCTGCCGTCGCATAATGCGCCGGCAGATAAGGGTCTATGCTGTTTGTTCTACGGATCAGTCCTAGCAAACAGCATAGACCCATATCTGTCGGCACATCATACAACGGCATATCTGGGTGGATGCAGTTTGCAGTTGTATTCAACTTATAATTAAGTATAAACGGAAATACTTTGAGTAATCAACTTATTCTAGTAACCCTATTATTAGCATTGGATTTTTTTCAGGTAAAGTGTGCTCTCAGGCCATCCATTGTTCACAGATGTCAATCGATTTAGCACATTTCTCAAAATCATGAGACAGTATCAGATTAGAATGATAAAAACGTTATGCAAATACAGCGGAGAGGGGGGGGGGGAGGGAGAGGGAAGGCGTGGATGTCCAGTCCATTATTACAATTTTAAGTTGTTCGCATTAAATAATTCTCATTTTGACTAATCAATGCTTGTAGGGAAAATAAGTCACTTTACGTTTGTCAAGCTATCATTGGTGCTCAATGTCTCTGTAATAACATAAACCATACAGAAACATGTTGTTGACATTGCAAACCTCCAAGAAACACAGATAGCATCGGCTGGATTGCTTAGAGAAAAAGACTACAGCTTGTTCTGGCAATGAAAAAGCCTCGATGAAACAAGAGAGTATGGGGTAGGCTTCGCAGTCAAAAACACGTTCCTGGCGATGATCAAACATCCAACAAACGGGTCAGAGAAAGAGAGAGAGAGAGAGAGAGAGAGAGAGAGAGAGAGAGAGAGAGAGAGAGAGAGAGAGAGAGAGAGAGAGTCTTGTTACTGCGCCTATTAACTTTGGAAGGCCCCGTAAACATTGTGGACGCCCCTACAATCCACGCGTTCTCCGAAATAAAGGACCAGCTTACCAGCTTTACAACGAACTCCAGGCCACCATCAATGGAATCCGGAAACATCAATACCTGTACCTGTTAGGGGACTTTAACGCAAGAGTAGGAGCTGAATTGAGTCTACCGTGAGTCATTGTGCGTTTCAGAACAGATTGGTCCACCATCAACATGAGTTTCTCACTTAGAGAAGTGCAGGGAACAGAGAAGGCCACTGTACATAGCTTTCATTTACCTTACAAAGACCTTCGACCTTGTCAGCAGAAGCGGATTGTTCAAGCTGCTAGAAAAGATCGGATGTCCCCCAAAGTTCCTCATCATGATTCAGTCTGTCTATGAAATCATGCATAGAACAGTTCAGTATGATGGCTCAACATCAGAGGATTTTGAGATACGTAGTGGAATCAAGCAGGGATGGGTTCTTGCCCCTACCCTAATCGTGAGCTTCTTCTTCTCTCTCTCTCTCTCTCTCTCTCTCTGCTGAAACACGCCTTTGGCTCATCAACCGAAGGAATCCACCTTAACGCAAGGTCAGTTGGAAAACGGTACAACCTCACACGACTCAGAGCCAAAACCAAGATCTGCAAATTTCTCATCCGTGACCTACTCGATGCTGACGATTCGGCAGTGACAAGATATACAGAGGCTCATCTACAAAACCTCACTGACCGTTTTTCTCAAGCTTGCCTTGACTTCGGGCTTACAATCAGCCTAAAAAAGACGGTTGTGATGGGTCAAGATGTTGAAGAGCCATCTCTCGTCAACATCAATAACTATGAACGTGAGGTTCTCAGCAAGTTCATATACTTTGGGTCTACCATCACAAACAACCTCTCTCTAGATGAAGAACTCAACTTTCGCATCAGAAAGGCCGCCTCAACGATGTCCAGCCTAAGCAAGATGGCCTGAAGCAACAACAAGCTGACTGAACATACCAAAAATTAAGTGTACCAAGCCTGTGTTATCAGCACGCTACTCTACGGCAGCGAATCATGGCCACTATACACGCATCAAGAAAAGAAACTACACAGCTTTCACATGAGTTGCCTCAGACACATTCTCGGCATCTCCTGGAATGATAGAGTTCCAAACACTGAGGTTCTAGAGCGTGCACACATTTATAACATGGTCACACTGCTCAGACAGCGTCGCCTACGATGGCTTGGACACGTATACCGAATGGATGATGGACGCATACCAAAGAACATCCTCTACGGCGAATTGGTCTCTGGCAAAATGCCGTCAGCTAGCCCACACATGCGCTTGATAGAAGTCTGTAAGAGAGATATCAAGGCATTAGACATCGATGTGGACAGCTGGGACGCACTTGCTCAGGACCGCAGATGTTAGAGGTATAAGGTCGACCAAGGGCTTCAGAGATGCGGGAAAAAAAAACGATCGCAGTTGGCAGAGGAGAAAAGATTCCGCAGAAAGGACAAGATACAGTATCATGTGGCAACCCAAGGTACCACCTTCAAGTGTGACAGATGCAACAGAGATTGTCATTCCCGTGTGTGCCTCTTCAGCCACAACAAACGCTCATCAACTAACTGACTTCCTCAGAGCGCAAATCCGAGACTGACGAATGATGACGGACAGAAAAACGCCGTATAAAATACAGCCCTTATAAAATATAACAATGTAAGTATTTCAAAACACCTACCATTTCTTTATTACGTATAAATTAGTGTTATTAATGTTAGGTTGTTTATCTTTCCCACACCTCATTATCCCAGTATTTCTGACCTTAAATATGGTAAATGATTTACGCTTCTTATCCAATTTCTTCCCTACGAGCACTTTCTTCTCTCTCTCTCTCTATAAGCGTGTTTGCAACAACCTTAGAATTCCACCCAACCCCCACCCCCTCAATATCAATGGATAATTATGCATATATGTTCTCGCAGGGCTTCGTAGAAATAGGATAACTTACAACTCCTTTGTTTATATTTTAATTTATTGTGCAAAAACATAATTATCAACCACACTGATATGTATATAATATCGTCGCATAACAGATCGAAATTTACGTATCTTCACCACCCCTGAGAAGGGAAGTTGAGCCCTGTCCTAACTGGTCTCTCGTCTACTCAAATTAGTATTTTCCGCGAGCCATACTCGAAACTTCTCCTATCAAAAAGAAGGAGAGAAAAAAGAAGGAAAGGAAAAAGAAAGCATTTAGTAAGAAATCTGCCCATTTGAGAACGTATCCAGAGATTAAACTTACCGTCTGTACTCACTTATAAGTCGAATCCAACTGCAAACTGCATCGACCCAGATCTGCCGTAGCGTAATGCCTCGGCAGATCTTGGTCTATGCAGTTTGTTAAGACTAATCAGTAGAACAAACAAAACAGACCCTGATCTACCTTTTGCATTTGGACCCGACTTACAAGCGAGTATATTCGGTACAGAAAAATAAAGAATTACGTAGTCTGCGAGACAAAATATGTGAACTATGCGGCACTTAATTGATCATCATCACTAAAGTGGTAGCCTTTAAACTTTGGCCAACCTGAATTTTTTTTAATTTTTTTATTTTTTTTGGTTCGAAATTGTCTGTTCGCAATTGATATATGACAAAGCCGTCTTAAATTTCTTTTTGCGCTGAATGTGACCAATATCAAATAGATTTTAAAAGTATGTTGAGGATAACACCAAACAAAAATAGTGCACTTTGGTAAATAGCTCATTAAATAAGATCTGTCCGTCTGTCTTTACATCTATAGCTGCTCCTAAACCGCTGAATAAAATTTGACAAAATTCGATATACTAGCTAGTTATCTATATTGTAAAGGGGTACAGATTTCCATTGCATCGCCTGGTGTCTCACAGAGGGGTCAAAGGTCATATGTACAAATATTTCAATTGCAATTACATTTTCAAGAATCTGACTACACTTCATTTATACATAGTCATGGCAGGAAAACACATAATATATGTGGAGAATATCGATTTATGACCCCTGGTCACTATCGAAGAGAGAGGGTTGTGTGGAGTAATATGTGATTATAAAAAAGCAAGGAACTCGCAATTGAAATCCAAATTTCACTATGGGGTTTTATTTCTTTTTAATGGGCTGGAACTAATACAAATGGATGAGAAGTGGGATTACGACGTATCATAACTCAATAATGCAATAATGGGTCTCTCTCTGTCTCTGTCTCTCTCTCTGTCTCTGTCTGTCTGTCTGTCTCTCTCTCATGCACTTTAGTTGGATTATCTTTGACATACCACCTAGACCGTGTGATCTAGGATCATATGTCTATCTTATTTTGGTCCCAGGTGTGACGCAGTGGAACAAAAATAATTCTACGTCAACCATATTGCCTCTCGAGGTTGAGAAACTAAAATGCATAATATCATAAGACCACATCATTCAAGTGAAATTTTAGATAATGCAACAAAATCTTTTCAAATACAAATTAGAAGAATATGAAATTATCAAAATCAACCAGCCTGTCGGTGAGAAAAATTTCCATTGATCTGTGCTTCTCTCTGCCTTAAAAATCTGTATACCCCAGTGCAGTATCAAACACCTCTTTCAAACCCCAATATCGTTAAACTGACACCAAGATAGCTGAAGTAAGAAGTACACCGTAACTGTACTCTTCCTTTTTTCGTCCATATTTGCAACATTTTCAAGCATCACTATGAAATAATGAGTTTAGGGCATTCTTTACAGCGTATCTTGTTGTGTATTTGTTTTTCATGGATTAATCTCAAGGGATTTTGATGACATTTCGTGGCTTAGCAATGTTCATATGATGACCCTTAATACAATACAGACTGTTGTAGCCAATGTCTTCTAAAGCTACAAAAAAAAAATTAAAAAAAAAAAAAAAAAATCGAAAAGTATAAGAAAAAAAGCAAAACCGGTGAAAATGTTCATTCCTTGATATCTCCTCCTCTAGTTCGGCAACAAAAGAAAGTCAGATATCAAAGTATGTCCGAAGATTTAATAGTGAGTGACAGTGACAGTGAATACTCTGAAACTGATACAAATCTAACCCTTCAGGGTGCTGCAGTTTCAAGTATGTCCGAATCAGGCCCTATCTCAACCGACAATCTGGTAGGTTCGCTCAATTTATCATTTCAAAATCAGCAGGTTCTAAGTCAGATTGCGGATGCAGTCATTTCTGTTGTCAGTGAAAACTTGAAAATAAAATTACTGAGTTACAAAACGAGTTGAATGAGAAAGATTGGAATATAAACTCTCTATAAGCCAGGCTTAAATCAATCGAGTCACTTACCAATTCTAGGAATAAAGAACTTTAAATGTACAGCCGTATAATCAGCGTACGAATATACTGAATCCCTGAAAAAGAGGTACAAAAAACCGAAGATATTGCTGTGACCCTTGCAGCAGACATTGGGGTTGATATCCTTCCCGTTGTGTTCTGTAGATCTCAGAGTTGGAGACCCACGTACCTCAAGATCTAGACTGATAATTGCGAAGTTAATCTCGCAAAACATGAAAGTAGAGATGTTGAAATAAAGGAAAAATGTGAACCCTGTCATTGGAAGACCTCACTCCCTGTCATTGGAAGACCTCACTCTGCGGATGATGCATCAGTATATTCTGAATCCATGCATTCAACAGAAGAAACAGAACCGAACAAAACATGTGGCAAAATAGTTATCAATGAGGATCTGACCACTACCAGTGCAGAGTGGATCAAACGCGTCATCAAGTTGAAAAATGAACACAAGATAAAGAATTTCTGGATAAGGGATGGAACAATTTTCATTAAACTTAAAGACGACACGATCGAGCGTGTACTCAAAAATGAGAATTTGGAAGAAATTGAAGATAGTTTTAAAATTAAGATGACCTTCTCGAAGCAAAATATATAACCCTCAGCTAGCTCAAGTTGAAATAGTCTCTGACAAAGATTCATCTCAGTAGTAAATCATTTATGCCAACAACCCATGAAGACTTTCTGTATTAAGATCTTGGTCTTTATGGTTTATTAAGTTTATTAGTGAGCTAGATCCACGTTTCTTCTTTTCTTCCTATGTATTTGTGTTCCAGACCAATGTTAAGTTTATATCGTTTTTTTCACTCCATCGTGCACAGTCTGTTTTGAATATCGTGAGCTTGTTTATTTAGACCCTCTGTTACAAGACATACACTAAACTTTGTGAGCTTATGTATTTGTGTGCTTTGATCCTTGTTCAATCTTACTTGTTATCATATTTTTCTCCGACCAAAATGTTCAGGACCCACGTTTAACTTTCTGAGACTTTTCTTTATTTTTTCGAATTAGTGTTAAGAATGCAAACATCTTCTGAACACTGTACACTGAACACCGTGTATTAAATCTCATACCCAGGTTTGCTTATATAATACTTCATTAGTTTCGTGTTAATTAATAAAGCAAAAAGTCCACAAGTTAGCATTTCAGCATCTCTATGACGTATACTGGTCACACAGTGGCAAATAACACGCCCTCGTAAATGTTGCTGGTATTTTTTATTTATTTATTTTTTTTGGGGGTGGGGGGGGGGTTGGATTATTTGTACAACTGTTGTACAGGTGAACTAATCTAAAGCTAATGCCAATAGTTTAGGTACTGTCTATGTTGATATCCTTAATGTTTTTACCTTATGGTTAGTGTATTCAAAAGGGGTATACACCTTCAGCCATACAAAAAGGGTATGTCCTTCTTACCAAAGAAATATGCATGCTTGCATGTATAGGTATGTAAGTACACATGTATGTAAACATGTATGTAAGTGTGTGTATGTTGTTTATGTATGTGTATTGTACATGTGTAGTCAATGCGTCCATGCGAGATCTATTTAGAAAATTCATATATATCCTGAACAACTGTTTAAACATTACCTTGAAATTACCCAGTAATTACACTCTGAAAATGCTGAGCCCTTGTTCAGCAAGTCCTGTCCACCGCAGCGCAAATTCATTTTAGCATCAATACTCAATGTCAAGATTATACAACACAATAATTCTCATTTGTACTCAATCTATTTAGTCACTTCCGAGTGCAGATATTTATCTCGTAATATAAACAGGCATGTAAGTAAAACTCGTCATCATCATCATAATCATCATATGATGATGATCTTTCGATTTACATTGTTTCCGGCATATATAAGATTTTAGTCATCGTCCTTTTATTAGTTTCCCCTTTTGTGTGATAATAACAAATGCATAAAGCAAACGTTTACCGTATGCACTCGCAAATATATCGAATCTAACCGCAAACTGCATATACCCAGATCTGTCGTCGCATGATTGATGATGATACTTTAAATTTTTCAAATCACAGACCTATATCTGGATCTTTTTTATTTCAATCCTACAAGATGCGTGATTCAAACTTTTATCGTTTCAAGTACAACTGGAAAAAAAAAACAACAACTGACCATTGCAAAAGTTGTGAATATGCGGAAGAATTTGGCCAATTGTTAGAGCGCTATAAGGCTTTTCTTCCAATAAACAGAAAGCAAATTGATTCATTGCTTAGCAAAATAGTTCGTGCTATAGCTCTTGAAAAACCCTCCTCACTGCAAAATTCCAACCCTTCTTGAAGCCCTACTGGAATAATAATTTGAAGGTATAAAACCATGATTAAAAGAAGACAAGACTGGGTTCAGAAAGGAAAAGCTATTGATCGAAAAGATATCTGTTTTGCCCATTAAAAAAATGCGAAAACAAACAAAAATATGTGTGATTATTTTAAGCAAGAAAATTATGGCATTGATACGTTTGCAGAGGTAGATCAAAACCAATTTTGGAGAGCTATCAATTGACGAAAATAGAAATCTAAAAGACCCTTTAAAATGAAATTCAGCGATATTGTTTTTCGTGATCCCGCAGGTATTGTAGATCAGTCGGGATTACACTTTGAAACTTTGTATTGGCCTCCGAATTTAGACAATAAATATAAGGATTTCCAAAAGGAAGTTAGCGAAATCGTCCGAAGATGGACAGAGTCTTTCTGTACTGGAGAGTTAGATTATATCACGCATGAGGAGCTTTGATCTGTACTTTCTGATGTTGAACCTGGAACGGCAGGTTGAGTAGATAATATAAATTTTGAACACCTTAAATACGATAAAAATACACTTAGATCAGCCTTGATTACGTTCTGCAGCTCAATGTTGATATTTATGCATGTTCTTGATCAACTAAAAGAAGGTCCAGTAGTATCTCATTTTAAGAGAGGGAATAAAGCAAAAGGGATCCGAATAATTATCGGCTAATAACGCTTCTACCAGTTATTTGCAAATTTTGTGACAAGATATTATTGACTAGGATACATGCTGATCTTAAGTTTTCTGAGTTTTCAATTAATCTTCTACGGGGTTGGGGAGGGGAAGGCTTTCAGAAGAGTCTGGATTGCAACATGACCTCCTTTTTAGTCCATGAACGAGTTTGTTAACGCTAAAGAAAACCAAAGCAAGTTGTATGCAGCTTCTCTTGACACAGAGAAAGCTTTTGACAACGCATGGCATGACGGCTTGTTTTACAAATTAGATCATATTGGTATCAATTCCAGAATATGAAAAGTAATTGTTAGCTTATACTCAAATATGCTAAGCAGTGTTATTCTTTCTAAAAGAATTTCTCGAATATTTCCTGTTTTAAGACGAACACGCCAAGGTGAGTTATTATATCCTTGGCTTTACATTGTGTTTATAACTGAACTTCATGATGTTTTTGTATTTTTTGATAAAACATGCCCGTGTTCTATTGTAGCAGATGATATACTTCTTTTAAGTCTCTCGAAGTCAAACATGTATCAGTTACTGATTAAATGTAACGAGTACTCCTTAAAGTGGGGATTTGAATATAATTCCAAGAAAGTAACATGATAGTATTCAACGAAAGCTCACCTGACTACAAAATAAAGCATAGACAATGGTTAATGAGTTTTGAGAGTGTTCAATAAACAGATTAATGTATACATTTAGGTTTTACTATGTCAAAGTATAGCAGAATAGATACCAAGTGTAAAGAGGCTAAATATAACCTTGTAAGTATTCAGTTTTATTAATATTGGAATAAATAAGAATGGATTTAATTCGCTCACAGCTAAGAGTTTTTATGAAACTATTGCAATACCCTGAGCGTTGTATGATTGTGAAACTTGGTTTAATCCAAGCCCTCAGAATATACCAGAGAGAGGCCATTGATTTTGCGCTAGGCATATACAAGGTATATCTAAATGCACACGAACTAACGTTGCGTTAAACTTATACTGCATTTTACCAATTGAAGTTTTCATTGATAAAAAAAATAAAATAACAAAATTAAAAAATTAATTTTCATGAGCAACTTTGCAGGCTGTCTGCAGTTTTTTTTTACAAAACAAGTATTTTAACTTGATTCCTAGCTTACAAGTAAAATCAACTGGCTTTATTCTTGAAATATATAAACTGTCGGATAAATGTAATCTTAAAGACTTTTAAGAATCGTACATTCTTCAACGTTGGTTCCGGGTTAAGGAATCTTAATGGAAAAGTATTGATACATTCCAAGTCCGTTTGTTATATGAAAATGCTTTGAAATGTTGACTTGATGAAGATATTTCTCTTAGTCGATTTCAGAAGTTATTGCTTGGTGGCAGTTTGATTCCCTCTGCAATATGGGAAGTAGGAAAACAATTTCCAGAATCCTTTGAGTTATGTCGGTTCGTTGCCAATATTGTAACTAAACTTTTTTTCATCCATGGAAGAAGCTGCGTGTATATTATTGACAAATTTGAGGTGCATGTTTATAGGTACTTAGATTCAATGTTCAATACTGATTTTGTGAATACTCTCTTGGGAATGATGACGCGTGATATTTTAATTCTTTTAAGCAATGAATAGCTTATGTATTCCTTCTCGTATGTTGTTTAACGGTTGCTTCCATGTGGTGAAAATATACAACAAATTTCAACTGCATCGATGCTGATAATGAACGCATTCTTATTTAAAAACGTCCTTGTAACCCTATATGTTAGTTTATTAACTTCACATATTATGTATGGTTCATCATTGGTAGTATCTACATGATCGCAATTGATAACCGCCCGAATACTTTTATATGAAAGAATCAATGACTGCATTTGAGAAAGAATTTTGAAATAAGTATATTGTGTTTACCCCTAATGCTAATGAGATTTGCTGTTACTAACTTGTGTGTTGTTAACCGTTTAAGCTTTAGTAATGCTAATCAATTAATTAATTTTCTGAAATTGTATTTCCATTTCGCTGTAGCAGAAAATCTTCAATCTTAAATGATAAGTCCACTGTTATAATGTATAGCAAAAATTATGACGTGACGATATATAAAGTTAGTTTTCCTTGGTTTTCATGGTGAATGTTCACTATACATTTATTTCTGCGTGATCATTTGTAAATATATGGTATTTCTCTCCTTTAATTACTGTTACTTTCCATTTTTGCCGTATTCTTTATACTATTGCTTGTACTCTTCGTAATATACAGAGGAAATAAAGACATGAATCAATTATGCGACGGCAGATCAGGGTCGATGTTGTTTGCATTTGGACCAGACTTATAAGCGAGTAATGACGGTAAGTGATAATTAGTCTTGACAATGAGAAATTTCTACACATGACTCTGTTTAAGTTCCGATCAACTTCCTCGGAAAATATATGTCAATAGTTGACTTGTTTTTCAGTTTATTTGTAAAATGCATGTAATACGCCTTACAATTTACCATTTAGAAATTAATGACAATGATATCCAATGTTTTGAAAAAATGCTAAAGTAGGATTCATAGCTGAGTAAATAAATTTATCTGCTACCAAAGCTGCAAAAAATTAGTTATCTGAAGTAAGTTTGCTACAAGATAAAAGTCGTTGCTGACTTAATTAAAACTGACATTTACATAAACTGATTACAATTTTACAGGAAATTTGGTATGACTATTTAAAATTGTATTTATGGAGTTTTTTTGACAATATGCGTGTTTTAATCATTACCGTGTACGAGAATAACAGTTAAAATATACTCTATTATTATACCCTAATGCATAAAAAAATACTATGCTTCTCAATTAAGCACATATGTTCCCTCTACCATTCTTTTCCGATTTGCTTCCATGAATAAAGGAAGGAAGGAACAAACGAACAAACAAATATTGGAAAATAAATTAAACAAATGAATGAATCAGTGTGGCAGACATATCAAATTGATCAATAAAATGGTAGTGAAAGAACAAACAGGTAAATGGATGAACACAAAATGAGCAAGTAAACTGCAAGACAAAATGAAATTGAATTGACGATTTAAATGTTGCCATTATCAGTTTGAATTTTTTTCCAGGATTTCTAATGAATTGCTAGATATGTACGAATGACCAATTGTTTCGGAGTGCACACAAAATTTAGTACACGGCGTGCTTTTGATCACTAGAGAGTTAACTCCTGGTGCACTTTCATATATATTTCTATTGTAAACGTCGTGCACACGAAGTACACTGTGTGCCAGGTTTAAGTCTTAAACGTACTGTACAATAGGGATTGTGGCTGCATGCGATTTTAACCCATACTGTACAATAGGGATTGTGGCTGCGTGAGATTTTAACCCATACTGTACAATAGGGATTGTGGCTGCATGAGATTTTAACCCACACTGTACAATAGTGATTGTGGCTGCATTAGATTTTAACCCACACTGTACAATAGGGATTGTGGCTGCATGCGATTTTAACCCATACTGTACAATAGGGATTGTGGCTGCGTGAGATTTTAACCCATACTGTACAATAGTGATTGTGGCTGCGTGAGATTTTAACCCATACTGTACAATAGGGATTGTGGATGCATTAGATTTTAACCCATACTGTACAATAGGGATTGTGGCTGCGTGAGATTTTAACCCATACTGTACAATAGGGATTGTGGCTGCATGAGATTTTAACCCATACTGTACAATAGGGATTGTGGCTGCGTGAGATTTTAACCCATACTGTACAATAGGGATTGTGGCTGCATGAGATTTTAACCCATACTGTACAATAGCGATTGTGGCTGCGTGAGATTTTAACCCATACTGTACAATAGGGATTGTGGCTGCATGAGATTTTAACCCATACTGTAATAACAACCTTCCTTGAATGAACATTCAATCAGACCATTCAGACTGCTTTATTACAACAGTGGTTGCGACTGCATACAATTTCAACCTCAATTTTAATAACAACTTTCTTTCGAGGAATATTCAGCTTGATTACTTATCGGTATATATATTCAGATTTAATTAGAACGAATATTATAACTTCGAGACAATAGAATTTTGATTGTATATAGTAATAATTATTATAAATGGTCGTAATTATATGCAATCATAATGCATTCTGTAATAAAGTCCAATTTACCATGATAGATATTGTGTCTGCATGCGATTTCAACACCTATAGTAATAACAGCTTTCTTTCTTTTTTTTAAAGAACACTTAATCAGATTATTTATAAGATATAATAATAATAATAATAATAATAATAATAAGAAGAAGAAGAAGAAGAAGAAGAAGGATAATAATAATAATAATAATAATAATAATAATAATAATAAAAATAATTCCATATTGACTATGCTTTTCGTTATGAGTTGGTATCCTTTATATCGATGTGCATGCTAAGACAGTTATAATATAATGTATTTCAAGATGTGGAAGGATACCAGCTGTATACCGCACGTACATACACAAATATGGTTGAGCGATATTTTGTAGGCTTGTTGCTATTTCTTGGGATTTTTGCATGAAATATTATTGGCATTTTAATCAGTAAATAGTCATCAATCGGACCATAAGAAACAGAATAGATCTCATATATACATATATAGATCTCATATATACAGAAAGACAAGGAGCTCAGTCAGAAAGTTTCAATAGATTTGTCATGCAAGGAGATTTCTCAAATTTTTTTTTTTTTTTTACTAAACGGGCGACATTTCATTGAACCGCTCCATTTCAAACAGTAATATGGTTCCCTCATCATGCTTTTATCTAAGACTTTTGTTCAGTTTTGAATTTCGCTCAAGTTGTGGTATACCTACATACCCCCCATATATATATATATATATATATATATATATATATATATATATATATATATATATATATATATATATATACATATATATATATATATATATATATATCAGATAAGTAAGTATGCTTAAACATCTACTGTTTTGCAATCTTACTGCGCAAATGATATTTCTATTTCAGAACAAGAACATGGCTTCGTGAATTACATATTCACGGAGTATAAGCCGCAAGTGAACAGCCAGCATATATTCGACTTTCCAAGCAGATGGAGAAACGTAAATAAAATGCTGAACCAGTGTGGTTTGATGTTTTCTAGAAACACACACTGATTCATTGTCAACAACGAAGGATAAACCAAAGCCAGAGGGAGCCCGCAGTATTATGCAGTGGACAAATTCCAACGAATACATCTTACACCGGATACTCAAACCTCCGTCTTAAATTTTATAATTTCATAAACCGTTGCTGTTATTTGTACGCTACATGATACTGTGAGCACCACTGACGTTGGTTTAACTTCCGCTGTTGACAATTTAAGCGATTTGGTATGCAGAGTGTGAGAAACATACACTGCAAAACCCCGACATAAGATTACTGTGTGGACGAACTTCAAAGAATCTCCAAATATTGAGATTTTTATGCATATGACTTTTGTCGATTTTTAAATTTACTTGTGAATATCGATTCATCCATATATAACATTGGCCAATAAAAGTGGCATACTATGCTCTAGGCACAACATCCATATACGTATATATGGAAAAAATCAGGAAAAATGTCCAAAGATAAGTTTAACCTCGTACGCAATCAGGGATGTATTGTATCTACAAGAGTAACTTGAAATAAGTGCAAAGCATGTTGCTCAAAATAAATAATTTTAATAACAAGTTAATAAACATTTTCTGTTTCTGTAATAAAAAAATTAAACAAATAACGATTTTATGAGCGAAACGAAATAATAAATGAATTACGAAAAATAAAGTTGAGGTCACTTGTAACCAAAGTTGTTTTAGCTCGTTCAAGAAAAGGACGATTCGTCTCTCCAAACCTTGGTGGGAACAGACTCCTTAGGCCAGAGTGCACCCTATATATCTTTCGTTGTCGCATGGATTGTGAATAAGTCATCGCAAGAAAGAGATGACGATTTAGTAAACCATTGAAAAATTTATGTTAAAACCTGCAAATGAGCTATTACTTAATTTCCCTTGGTAAAAGGGATATTTAATTCAGCCCAAAGCCTCTGCCGGGAAAGAGAGCGTTAGCTGCAGAGAAGTTATTATCCAAATTGCCTCTTATTTTCGGAAAATCTCTGCCACTTTCAGTGTGCGAAGGGAATACAATTTGTGTCTAGTGCTGTTTTCCTTTTCTTCGCCAACGAGTCCGTCACCCCTATCTGAATTGTAAGTATATATGCAGCATGGATGTGATATTGGTTGTAATGGCCACAACATCTTTAATGTTTTTGTTTCGAACTAAAAGGTGTCTGATACATGTATTCTGTTGTTTTTGTCTAGTTTCTCTATAGCACCTGTTTGGTTTGAGGCAAGCCAACATATTTCAGTAAACTTCTTTCTACACAGCTGGTAGACGTCTGGGTGGTTCAAAGACGATTCGATACTTATCTTGATAGGTATGACGATGTTTAGGATTGTATTTGATCCTACAAGGATTTTGACTATGGTATCAATCTTGGAATATATAGGGCTTAATTTTGATGATAACACCTGAATGGATCCTTAAAAACAAAAAAATTAGGAGCTTACTAAAGAATTAATAGATATTGTTAGCAATTGACCAAATAATACCACACCGCTATTTACCTTTCAAATTCCATCAATCATTGCAGCATTTAAAATGATGTTCAATCGACAAGTGCAATTTTAATGCAATACCTTTGCATGGAGACCGGTAGACTACTTAAAGACATTTATTCAAATATAGGACCCCAAAAGTTTCTCCACGCAAATGTCCATATTTCTTTATTTAATCTAGGATTGTATCTTTGCTCTTCAAAGCAATATATATATATATATATATATATATATATATATATATATATATATATATATATATATATATATATATATATATATATATATATATATAGTTACAACTCTAGGTCTTAAAAATATGTAACAGAAAGAAAGTGAAACCAACAATCAACAAGGAATTTATTTCCAGACAATTAAAGTGACAATTCAAAAGACACTTACAATTTGTGAGTTAAATTCCAAATAATCCTAAATGTCCTAATCACAAGTCCAAAATAATAGAATGTTCAGAATGAATTCAAATAGACTTGAATGTCGTGATGTACCACAAAGACGTAATCCAGAATGGATTTGAATGAGTTCACATATATCCCAAAATCATGTATTAATCCCAAAATGAGTGAGCACTTTAGTATTTCCAAAGAATATTGTAAATAAATAATTCCTCTCAAATTATGTCTGATTTCAACAACACAACTAAAATAGATTCCCTACAGACTGACCTTTAAAAACCAAAATTCTGGAACAGGAATTAATTTGTTTACCAAAATCTGTATAGAAATACACATGCCTACATGACCTATGTCACAAAAGTCTAATTGTGAAATGTCTATGAAAATACTGGCCTACCTGGTATAAAAAAACTATGTAAACAACTGGACAAAAGTTAAGTATGTATTTTCAAATAACCATACAACTTACAATCATGCACAAAAGTTAAGTATATAAACAGCATACATAAGAATATATATATATATATATATATATATATATATATATATATATATATATATATATATATATATATATATATATATACCACTCCCTCGATAACTCGCGCCCCGATTACTCGTGAACCTGCTTATAATGTGGGATCAGGCGTGGATCCCATTTTTTAAACTAAAATATGCCAAAAAATTGGCCCCTATTTGTTGAACGTGAAGAAAATCGCGATCAAAGTTGGTAAATGCAAACTCTTATATCGCTCGTGAAAAGAGTGGTTAGTACCCAGAAATTTGAATCAACGTCATGAAATTCTCAACTTTTAATAAGAAGTCATATATTTTGTTCAATTTTCTTTTCAAACAACATTCTCAGTACACTGTAAATAACAATATTCCTCGAAATTTCGATCAATGAAAATGTTACTAATGCCTACTGGTGGCAACACTTTAAAAAATAAATACCAATTAAATAAGTTTTGTCAAGTGAAATTTGTGTTTTAGTTCTATCTTTTAATTCGGTTTCAGTGTAATTATCATAAATAAAAGATGCCCTCTTGTATTCAAACGTGAAAAATATCATTCAACCGTCACAGCTATGTCCGGGAGCGTTTCCGTGAGAACCTAATTAAGTGCCGACCGTTTTTTTTTTTTATCTCCAACTTCCGGAAGTATTTGTTGTGTTGTTACACTCGTTTAAAAGCAGACCTGCTTTGTATGATCACTTTAATTACGTCTTTTGTATCAAATCAAATAAAGGAGGGTGGAATAAAACAAAAGTTAAAAGGCGTGCAAATCCTACCTGTGTAAGAGCTGGCGGTTACGACCGTGTGTCAGGTCAACTCATTTCAACTGATCAATCGAACACTGTTATACATATTATTATGTAATGCAATATAATAAAACTACCTTAAATTAGCCTACTCATTCACAAATGGGATCAAATATAGTAAGGCAACCAAGCGAAATGAGTACTTGGTGAATACAAAGCTTTGTTTCACAGATACGGTTAATTACGAAGAAGCGAGTTCCAGAGTTTGTAGTGAACTTAAATTTTCTAAATTGCCACTCAAAGATGTCCTCAAGGATAAAAATAAGTTTCACTATTACTTGCAGTGAAATCACGGCATCCATCTTTTATTAATAAAAATAAATAAATAAATTGTTGTTTCGCGAAATAAATGTCTACAGTTTTTGTAAAAAAGTAATCTTGTTTTGTTGTGAATCAACAACAGCAAAAAGCAGTGACGTAATACACAATGTTTTCGCGTACACGTGTTGTTGAAACCGCTTGGACTAATGTTATTAACAATCTTTCAGCATTTGGGTATCTTGAAATAAAGGTAATTTATACAGAAAAGCGAACAACTACATTAGAAAAAAAGCTCTTTATTGACAACTATTCCCCATGCAATTATAAAACGAGTATTCAGCCATTAAACAGTCCCGTACCCCCCCCCCCCCTCCGCGGTTTTCTCGATGTCCTTACTTTTTTTGAGGTCCCTCGGTAACTCGCGCCCTCGCTTATATTGCTGTCTATATTTTTGGACCCCGTTGTGCGGGAGTTATCGAGGAAGAGGTGTGTATATATATATATATATATATATATATATATATATATATATATATATATATATATATATATATATATATATATATATATATATATATACACACACACACACACACAAATTTATAACAGCGCAAATACAAAACAGTTTCCCAACGTTTCGAGCTAAACAGGCTCTTCCTCAGGAGAGGAAACAACTTGCGTTCACAAAACAAACACTAAGCTCCAAAGTCACGAGCAATTCTTGACTCGTACATGTCTGAATGACAGCGGGTAATCCACAGAAAAAAGACAAAGAAATAATTGAAACACGGTCTTAAAATAGGTCAAGTATATATCTATTTTGTGCTGCGGTCAGCCCAACAAAGTTGTAAAACAAAATTCAAAGTATCGTGACTATCGCACAGAGAACCAAAATGTTGTGACCTAATTCCAGGCTGGGGACAAAGGATGTACACCATGAGTATCGAAAAATCAACGCCATCTACGATATTTACAACAGAAATTATATCACACTAAAGTTATTCATGTAGGTACTAAAGAAAATATATCAAGAGAATGGTGTAGCGGGATAATGGACAAGAGTTAAAATAATAATAATAATAATAATAATAAGAATAATAATAATAAATGTAAAGAGTTGCGGAATATATTACTTGGGTAAATATTATCGCAAAACTTGCGCACGTCTGATAAACTGATGTCTGGCTGTACTTTTGATAAGATTGCGCTTGGAAGGTTAGATTTTTTTTTTAAAATTAGGTCGAACTCCCCATGGATTTTTAATTGTAGTATCTAGTATCGCTTCCTACCTGTGCTTTTTTTTATATCGGACCACCCCAGGTTAGATTCAATCGGTAGCATATCGAGGAACTCGAATGAATGCCCAGTCGAGTTGCAGTGGTTGGCGTTGATTTTGTTGCGAATGTGGCTAATTCGTTTTCTGAAATGAACAGTTTCGCCAACATATTGAGTGCCACAGATCTTGCATGCCAGAAGATAGGTCACATTTTTGGTTCGACATCTTAACTTCTGATTCACAGTGATGCTGACTCCTGTCGTCGAACTTCTGAATGATTTGGTCTCGGGAATATGTTGCAAATTATGCAGCGCTTTTCTTTGCAGCAGTATGTGTCTGAATCTGTTGTCTTGTTTGAAGTTACCTTGGTACGCACCAGCTGGTCCTTCAGATTTGTAGATCTATGGTACGCAACCATTAGAATTTCTTGAAATATGCCCTTCAGACGTTCTAAGAATTCGATATGGTCCCAATGCTTCTGAATGATCTGTTGTAATTTTGTGGCATCGAGGTGGAAAGTAACCACGAAGTAACGCGCTTGTTAGTTTTGTTGGTGCATAAGGAACATACATCCACAGAGACAAGGATATCTACATACATACATACATACATACATACATACATACATACATACATACATACATACATACATACATACATACATACATATATATATACATATATATATATATATACACACATACATACGTATATATATATATATATATATATATATATATATATATATATATATATCAGGGTTTTACGAATTAACTAGCCCAACGCCCGGGATATGCTCAAATTGGGCTCAGGCAAGCTAAATTTTGCAAGCCCAAACAATTGTGTGTGTGTGAGAGAGAGAGAGAGAGAGAGAGAGAGAGAGAGACGTCGTGTACAGTCAGTAATGCCGTATGTACTTCAAGTTTTATACTCTGCAATCTCGCTACGGTACATATATAAGCACCTTTATTTCGCGTTTGTATGTACTGCATTCTTCAATTATATAACTGCCAGCAGATTCTTTCATCTGTCGATCCTTTATTTCACGCGATATACCGTCAAAGTCTATCCTTTCCATCTTGTAGTCAATGTCAAGGTCAGTCTCGCGTTTTTTTGCACATACATGATAATGTGAATATTTCCTATTTAAAGCAAGTTTTGGCAAATAGGAAATAAATATAGATATTTGAACTTATCATTTATATTTTAATAGTAATTTTTGTACGATGCGGGATTCACCGACTTTCAAGACCTAACCTAGCCACAGTCAGTTTGTGAGCTACGAATGTGCCGAGAGTGCTGACTCTAAACAATAGGCTAGTCAAAGATTGTTTTGATGCCTGTCGGCGTTTTCGAGGTCACTAAGTGATAATTGCTAATATAAATATAACTCGTGAGATTTCTTTAACATATGTGTTTGAAAAAAAAAAGTCACTCATCTCTAACAATTAGCCATCTGGAAATCGAGCACCGACAAAGGGCGTTTATCATCCATTGTTTACGTGATTATTACATGAGACCGATACATGGTTACTTTTTGGCAAATAATAAAATGGATATAAATAAGTATTCACAAACCATTCTCAATAATAGGCTTGTCAAAGATTGTTTAGATGAATGTAGCCAATTTCAAGGTGAAAATTGGATGATGTGGAAGAGGAAACAGGCATCTGAGTTGACACAACCTTCCCCACAAAAAGCAAAGAGTGAATTTATTGGTATTGGAATATTTCAGTCAGAGACTCAGTTTTACCTTGTGTTCTTACTGGATGGATACTTAAAGCTGCATGATCAATTGATCTTTAGGTGGAAACATGATTAAAATTCAGTTAACACAGTTCTGTTCTGTTCTTTACTGTTTTATTTTTCAGTTTAAGTTCTCTCTCTCACTCTCTGTCTCTGTTTCTCTCTCAAGAATCTAGTCATTTTCAAAACCCTTATCTACCTATTCATTTATCTGTCTATTTGTATACATGTATATGTCTGTCTTTGCTCTTCTAACAATATGCAATCTAACCATTCCTTTTCTTCCTCATTTCCATATCTATCTTCATGTAAATGTACTGTTTAGATAAATCTTTTTGATAACTTAAATTACCGACATATGGTTTTAAGGTGCAAACAAAAATAAAATGCAAACAAAAGTTTTATATTTGTAAACTAAATCTAATGCAATATCCTTAAAATATCATCCATTTTTTACCATATTTTTTTCAATTTAGTTGTGATATTTTGCTGTCATATTGTTGGGCAGGTTCAAATCTCCCAAGGGCAAGTTCAATTTTCCAGTCATCTTTGCCCTAGGCAAGTTGACTTTGATACAATGTGTATAGCGATATATATATATATATATATATATATATATATATACATAATTTTCTGATCAGAACGATTTTCCGGTCAATAGGGCTAAAACATGTTTTTCTTATTCTTTATTAATTCTAATTTTCTCTTATAGAATTGAAGGTTTTAACTACAAAAACATGGTAAAATTGTAGGTCTCATCTAAACATATAATCATATGGACTGAAATACGTTCAAACCAAACTGAGTGAACAGTCTAATCAACAATACCTCATATCTGTCACTTTGCAACATGCACGTGACATACGCCTGTGTCTATATAGATAGTTCTAAAGATAAGTTATATTATTTATCTATAGTAATATTCAAACTGATTCATTTTGTTACAAATTATATAAAAAATAGCAATTTTCTTTTTTTATGATAATCTATGTATGTACACTATCATAAGGATGAAAACACAATAGTCTAAAGTGCATGTGTTGGAGATGTAAACTCTCGTTTACGCTCTAGAGTACGTCATTATAGTTAAAACCTTGACAGAATGTCAAGATAAATTTGATGCACCATTTAACTTCAACGGCAGCATATTGTGTTATTTCACTAAACAAGTGTTATCACCATCCCAATTCGCTCTTAGATGACTCAAATGCTCGGGAATTTTTCCATATGCTTATCTAGGCTTTCCTGATATTTAAGGACCATCGAGTTCTTAGCTTTGCTATTACATAACGTTCGGGATATCAAAATACTCCAAATTGGTAAAGATGTTCACACTAGCCTTGTTATTGCCACTATTTGTTGGGGCCTTTGGTCAAGCCCCAACGCGATGCTGCTACAGCCATAAATTTGATGGTATCCTTATGGAGGTTGGGGCGTCACTACCAATTGGCTCATCTACTCCGACAATTCTTGATGTAAGTAGTTGGTTTTCATGCGTCTGCGTTTCTTTGCGTGCGTATCTATCTATCTATCTATCTATATATATATATATATATATATATATATATATATATATATATATATATATATATATGTGTGTGTGTGTGTGTGTGTGTGTGTGTGTATTTGTGTGTGTGTGAGAGAGAGAGAGAGAGAGAGAGAGCGAGTGAGTGTGTATTCTTTATGTGATAAAGTTTTGCAGACCACCTGATTTTAACGAAATAAATTAATATGATCGGAATGTAGTTTAACCACTTTATGTTTACCAAATCTAGAATTAGTTTGTTGTAATTATCAGAAAAAAAATTGCTGGAAATCTTTTGAATATAATAATACGAATTCACAGAATCCTTCAGTCTGCAGTCGGATTTTGATCCCACTATACACTTTACAACTGCAACGTACATGAACCTGTAGCTTATTTGTTTTTCTTATCGTGTCGAAAATATCTTTATTTTTCAATAATTGTTTTTCTTTTTTTTTTCAAGACTTAGGCCAGCATGATACATACAAATGGTGAGAACACAATAATGAATACGACATTATTTTCTTGTCGGTTAGATTATGTGAGGCTTTTGTACCGTGTCGCTTTAAACTAAATTTTAGGATTTTGTTTGGTTTTCTCCTCATCGTGACAAATTCTGTATTAAGAGCATGTAATACATGTGTCAAGCACACTTGCAGTCAGGTCAGGCATCGCCAGCTACCGTAAGTAACAGCAGACGGTTCTACCTGTGACTGTTGATCCAGACTGGTCGGCTACACCTGGATCCCGCTGGAAAGTCCATTCTGGTGGATCAGGCGGCCGAGCAGATATGCTCATCCCCCGGCTGTGAAGGCAAATGCCAAGAGCTGTGTGGACAGCGCAGGGCATTAGCTCAGGTGAAGTAGGAACATTATCGTGCCACTGGATTCAGATAGGCCTGGACGAGAGAGTGAGGGCGACTCTACGCAACTTCCCTCACTTAAATCCAACTCACGCGCAAGTCATGACACTATTCCCCTCCCCCACCAGATACCTTTAAGGCCTGTGGCGATGGGCGAGCGGCAAAGCAGCAGGTGTGGATATACTGAGAGCTGTAACTGCAGACCTGCACACAGGCGGCTCGGAGCATAGGGTCGCTTTTCACTGGACCGAAGCAGCAATGAAACTCAGCAGCCCCCTGTGTGACTGAGCACCCCTATTTAGGATCACACTGCTTACCGTCGTAGCATGACTATGACGCTGGGATCGACATCAGATACCGGACTGACAAGCTGTTCAATCTGAGAAGACTACAGGCGAAGACGAAACTACAGGAAGTGACTGTTCGTGATCTCCTATTTGCTGATGACTGTTCCCTTAATGCCAAATCTGAGTCTGATATGCAACAGAGTATGGACCATTTCTCTTCAGGTTAGGACAATTTTGGTCTCACAAGCAGTATCAAGAAGACATATGTGATGCACCAACCTGCACCAGGAAAGTCTTACGTAGAGCCTACCATCACCCTCGTGTCAGTGGACAAGTTCACCTATCTCCACAGCACACTGTCACGTGCAGTCCACATTGATCATGAAACCAATGCCAGAATTTCTAAAGCAAGTGTGGACTTTGGCAGACTACGTGCAAATGTGTGGGAGCGCAGAGGCACCAATCTACAAACAAAACTTAAAGTCTACAAAGCATTGTGTTGCCGACCCTGCAGTATGCATGCGAAACCTGGACAGTGTACAGACACCATGCCAAGAAGCTGAACCATTTTCACATGGGCTGCCTGAGGAAACTGATGAGGATAAGATGGCAGGACAGGATCCCAGACACTGAGATTCTCACACGGGGCAGGCATTCCAAGCATCCACACTCTGCTGATGAAATCACAGTTGAGATGGGCAGGCCACGTCACCAGGATGTCAGAAGAGCGACTACCAAAAAAGATCTTCTACGGCGATCTGAAGGAGGGAAAGCGATCTCAGGGTTGTCAGAAGAAACGCTTCAAAGATTCCCTCAAATCATCCTTGAAACACTTCAACATTGACCCTGAGTCTTGGGAAGATCTCACACAGGATCGCTGCACCTGGCGCAGTCTCATTTATACTGGAACTACAAACTTTGAACGGAGGAGAACTGCAGAGGCAGTACAGAAGTGAGAGCAGCGTAAATCTCAGAACTGCAGCACGTCCTCTATTGATAAAGCAAACCCAAGCGGCATCTCCTGTCAAGTGTGTCACAGACAGTTCAGAGCACAAATTGGCCTGATCAGCCATTCACGTACTCACAGAAACTAAACCAGTTAGTGATGTCAATGTCATCTTCGAACTCCAAGGACGAACAACAAGACTGAAGAAAAAAAAAACATAAAAGGGAATTCTCTAAGTACTTCTCTATCTTCTTTTTTATCATGCAAATGTTGCAACAACTTATGAGGAAATATTCCATCAATAGGCACAATTAAATACGAATAATAATCCGTAAATTTGTAAAATCCTTACTTATTTGGAAAGAGGCATTTCATAGTCTATGGTATATTTGTATCTTTTTCTAAATGTACTGCTGTTTTGCACAACGCTGAACTGCTCATACAGTTTCCTATGACAAATTAAGTGTAAATTATTATTATTATTATTATTATTATTATGATTATTATTATTTACAGACAACATAAACGCAAATCATAATCCATATTCCGACTACCTACATAGTAATATAAATGATTATTTTATGCTATGCCATGAATTAATGGATTTCTGAGAGAACTAATTTTGATAATAATCACTGGAGTGAAATACGATAAATAATTTTTCACTGCCAGACAATATAGACATTGATAACATTACGACCAAGACATTTTAAACTACAATTAGACGCTTCCGTGGTCTAATGGTAAGTGTGACCGCCTCGCATGAAGACGGACCAAGTTCCAATCCAACAATATACAAATACTGTTTTTCTTCAATTTTTTTAATGTGCTGTTTTATCTTGTATTGAGAAGCAGAATTATGTTACTACTGATATTTTCTGTGCGAATATACACAAAACACAGCTGAACATAAACGGTGAACCGCTGGCATTATCGCGCGGAATCCAGTAAGAAATCTGCTACATGAATCTCTCATACATATTGCTAGCCAATACGTTTGAGCATGAAAAAAAAAAGGAAAATGTGTTTGCAGCGAGTGAATAACGGATATATTTCATCTTGTGGATGAAAAACTTAAGTATATTTTCACCCACTCGATGAAATATATCCGTTATTCACTGGAGCAAGCCTCACTATTTTGATATCATCCTTCTTCTCCTGAAAGGCAACTCGTAAATCAGAAGCCGTCACCGACACCAAGAAATAGGGTACGGCCAATTTGAAAAGCGAACAAAATGATCCAGTTAGGTAGGGAAATAAAAAATAGCGCGAAGCACGCATCTAAATAGTTTATTTTCTTATGATACCAATGAGCTTGTCTAAAAATAAGTTTTCTTTATCTGTCACGTATAACATTACATGTTGGTGTCCGTCTTCAGGCACAGCTCTGCTCAGAATGTTGGTATTTTAATCCCCATAGTGGTAGGAGTGGAGCCTTACCAGACGTACCGCCAACGACGGCCTTGCAAATTGGTAGCAATGTGTCTTTTCTGTAAAAGCAAGATCTATCTTTAATACGGAATAATCATGGTTTCTTACACTCTTTTGTTCCAAGGGTATCGTCCGTCGCCAAAAGAAGTAATTTCAGAAACAAGTGTACAGACCCTCTTCCGCTCCTTGTCTGCTGTCATTGAGGCAAACAACTATTTTTAAAACAAATATTCAATATAATAAAAAAAATTCTTGCTGCACATTACAGCAGATGTAATCGACTTCCTGTGTATATTCATTTCCAAACATTTAGAATCGTGTTACATATTCAATGATACCCAAATTTTCCGTCAGTAGTAAGATGCTCGATATAGAAATGCATATCCATATGTAGGAATGCGTATAAAATGCACACATAGTTTTCTTTGAGTACAATTTATCAAACAACCTATTTTGTTATCTTCTAGGCGAGTAATGAAATTTCCTATGACTTTGATGGAAAACTGATATGGCTGAACAGATCTCAGGTCAATCCTGCAAATGGAAAGAGGGAAAATATCATAATCTTAAGGCGCTATCATGAGGTAACGCCTTTTTTAGTTTTTGTCTTGTGTGGTTTTCTTAGGATTCAATACATAACCTGGTTGTTTTAAGCGATGTCAAAGTTTTAAGCAACATTTAGTATTCTATTTGCCTTAAACGTTTGCATGATTTAGGTTTAAATATTGTCTTTAGTCCCGAACTATTACATATACCAAGTGTTTACTTGGGACTTAAGAGCTCTAGTTTTTAGTATTGTGTGTATATTATTAAAGACGTAAGTCATAAAAGGTTCATACTATTCCATTTTAACTCGATCTATGACAGAATATATTTTTTCACACAGAAAACTGGATATGATACGACTTGAAATTACCACCAATCGATTTGTTTGCCATGAGAAAAATCAATAATTATTTCATAGCACATTAACAACGTTACCAAATGAGAGAGAACGGAAACCTTGCAGTTCCATATTTAGAAATGGTTGTTTAAATTGTCTTTTGAAAATTAATAGTTTCTATAAAAAAAAAATCATGCTTGAAAAAGTTTATACAAACAATGAAGAAAAACCGCGTTCTTTTTGGGCAGAATTAAACTGTTGAGTGAATAAGACACATATTTAAAATTAAAGATATTGATGGAAATTATTAGTTACAATAATTTCGTGAATGTCTAGAAAGACAAGGGCCAATAATAGATGAAGAAAAAAATGCCTTGTTTTGGTCAGAATTATAATGTTGAGATATGTATTTTACCGTCCTGTCTGTTTTTGTCCTGCAGTCCAAGGAATATATTGTTCAGAATGGACAGTGTTACTCTCAAGCAATCAATATGGACTCCTTAACGTCTCCTTGTGTACCAGGTAATTTTTTTTTTTTTTTAAAGTTTAAATTTACGTATGTCATTTTATAGCTGTACATGCATGCATGTATGTATGTATGTATGTATGTATGTATGTATGTATGTATGTATGTATGTATGTATGTATGTATGTATGTATGTATGTATGTATGTATGTATGTATGTATGTATGTATGCATGTATGTATGTATGTTATTTTTCTCAGCAGAAGTACAGTTGTACTAGTAAAGCTAATTGTATTTTGATGAAATATTTAAGCACTACTCCAAGTATTGCTAAAAAAAAAAAAATCAAGCAGGGCAAGGTTTTCACCTGAACTGTACCAACTTTTCAGATAGTCTTAACTACGGCGGTTCCTTCATGATTGGGTCGGGAGACAGTGCATTGAAGGTCAACAATTGGAATGGCAATATTAATGGAACCAATCTGTCTTTAAATGTCCAAGCAAGCGATTGTACACCTGTCAGCCAATCTCTTTACGGTATCATCGGATCAGGTAGGTCTCTCTCTCTCTCTCTCTCTCTCTCTCTCTCTCTCTCTCTCTCTCTGTCTGTCTCTCTCTCTCTCTGTATTCTCAATTAAAATCCATCCATGCGCTTTGACCGCACGCATAAAATACTGAGTTTTGAAAGAAAAATTAAAACATTTATCTTCAAGAGCATTCTGTTCTGTTTATAACGGCAATCATAATGTGAAGAATGCTTCATAGCAACACTTATGTATCCATTGTTCAACTGATAGTTGATAGCTCAAGAAACATCCGATTGCTCATTCGAGGAGATTTTATTGTGATAAATTCCCTAAAATTCTGGAATATTTTACATTATTCTAATTTTAGTACACTTTATGCAATGCTTGTTGGCTAACCTGTATGTATTTTATATATCCATTGTGGGTCGAATTTCTTTCATTGACGATAACTTAATGATAAATAAATAGAGAGCTCGTGTATTCGTCTATGCATTCAAACTCTGAACGTATCACTTCGGGCGATAGACATACTCTATTACGCGTGAGATTTGATGTCTCTTAGCCTTAACTAATTATTAGTTCCCAATCTCGACTTTAAAAAATTATATTACTCATCTAACCTCTTCATCAAAGTCTCATCCTTTTTTAGAACTCCACAAGCAAAGACGAAGGTACAGTTTTAAAACCAGTTAGCATGAATTATCTTTTAGCCGAATACTAAATATTTCCAACTCTCCTATGTATGTTTTTAGTGATTTTGTAAATAAAAAAGTCAATTTCGTTGAGACTGTAATTGGCGAATATGACCGGTGTGTGTGTGTCTCTCTCTCTCTCTCTCTCTCTCTCTGTGTTGTCTATATGCATCAAAGGTGAATAATTTTACGTTGGTTTTAAAATGTGTGGTTTGCAGAAATCAAAGATTCCACAAAAAGTTGTATACCTGGACTACAACTGAATCCACGTAATATCTGCACTAAATAAGCTGACGTAGCCATCTCTACATAAGTCGTTATGAAGAATTTCAACATAGTCTTTGATTGATTTACATCAGGACTGTTTTATGTTGCACACACGACGGAGTTGTGAGAAAGCGGTCTTTTTATTGAGATGAAAATTGTAGTTTTCTTACCTCATTTCACATGAAATGCAATAATATATCTTCCAATCAGATTGTCTATCTGCCAATCCAAAATGGCTGATGAATGGAAAAGTTTTCCTTTGGGAACAGTCTGATTAATTTCGCCTTCTAAAAGACCAAAGCTTTACCTAGCGTCATAGCGGAAGTGTGCGATGGCGTATTCCTATATCTGAGAACAAAAATTCCGTTGTTTTGTTGTTTTTGCTTTATTTGGTGAAATAACGAAAGTATTTTCGTGATAGCAACAAAATTAAATAACGATATGATTTTTGCAATTATGAAAAAGTTTTCGAAATATTCTTCGTATCTGTCAGTGTCCCTTGACATAAGTCTAAACATTGACGTGATAAGTGTTAACGAATTTGTACGAATGGAACCTCTTTGACCACACACTGCTCTTTGACATGCGCCTTTGCCAATTAGATATTCATACATGTATTTGGAAAAGATTATAGAACTTTTCCATAAACTATAAACTACTAGTATTCCTTGGTACTCGGTCGATTGGAATCTTGTCTGGCTCGGAACATGATATTTTACGCATGATCATAACACAAACAAAATGGGCGGGAGGGGTGGGTGGGTGACAGAGACAACAAATCAATGGTATGTTTATGATATGGCACAATCAATGCAAACTGTAATAAGTACATTGCTGAGTTTCAAAAAATGATTTTTCCTCTTTCCTTTAAACTTCTTGTCTTAATTTCTTTTGCAGCAAATACCGTTATGACATACGTCTTTGCTAACCTAAAGCAATCATTGGCTCACCTTGAGAGATTCCACCAACCAGCAATTTGCGCACACGTAAGTAATTTAATAAATAGAGGATATCTACTTTTTCTTAATAGGTATAAGGAAATATTTCACGATTGAAGTGGAAACATTGTATTGTCACGAGTGGCAAAGTCACGAGTGACAATACAAAATGTTTCCACTTCATGAGTGGATATATTTCCTTATATCTACTAAAACAAATGTAGATTTTCTTTTTAATACATATTTTTAATGCAAAACCTGTCGATTTACATATCTCCATTCTATACCAATGGGATTAACGGCTGCATTGCTGCATCGATAAAAAGAAAATTCAAATTAATTTCAGAACAACGACTATTTACAAATTTAGCTCCTAAATATAATACCCCAGATTGTGTATTTTGTCAAATTAATGACTGCTTTAATACGACAATGAGGAGAGTTTTGTTTTCGTTTTGCGTGGATCAATACAGTGAACATTGTTGGGGTGGGGATTCTATAGAAACATCACAGTGCAGTCGTATCCGACAGACTTCAGAGTGTAATATCTTTAAGCAAAATATTGTAATGAGTATAAGCTTACCTACAAGGATTTTGGGACTCTATTCGACTCCGATAAGACAAGCTATGCTCAGCATAAAATTTTTCATTGCATGCTCTTTTTAAGTAATACATTATTTTCAACGAAGAACAGAAAATACTTGCTATGAATATCTCCAAACTCGACACTTTTATCCCTTCTTCGATTATTCGTTTTAAATGTTGGCCGGTTAAGCTAACTAGCGCTCAAGAATATAACAGATGATTGCGGTCCATGAGTCAGTAGCCATTAGAAAGAGATAGAAAAAGAAATAGCAATTCAAGAAAGAAAGAAAGAAAATAAGGAACAGAGGAAAGAGTGGAGGGAGAGAGGCAAGAAAGCTCTTACAATTAGTTAATTAATTAATTAGTTAATTAATTAATTAATTAATATGATGTACGTAGAGAGTAACAAAAGTCTCGTTTTCGATCAATTTCTTTTCTGGTTTGCTTTTGACAACGAACAATCGCATTAGATCTACAGCAATTTTGAATCTACCATAAATAATTTATAAATTTTATTTATGGGACCTCATTTATTTATTTATTTGTTGATTTATTTATTCATACAGGCTATTCCAATACAGGGTGCAGGCAAGAGAGATCTGGAGGAAATGGTTGAGAAAATCCACTCCTCTTTGGTTCCCTTTTTCCTGTAAATTCTGAATGTAATGCCGTTTTCAGGGAAATCGGATTAGTACAGCTATTTTGTTTATATGAACTGTTATTGCCTTTTGTGCGACTAATGCTATGGGTTTTTAATATCGTGGATGTTACTCACATCTTAGCTCTGCAAACTAATAATTTATGTATTAAAAGTAGCTTCCGGAAAGAATTTTACTTTTCTTTCACTTGTCAAACGCCACATTTTGATATAACGAAATCTGAGTGTGTGACAACTATACCACTAAGATGATTCCGTAGGTGGTTACTATTTTTTTTTGTTTTACGGATATCGTTTATTTTTTAATTCCTATTTCTTTATTTGTCCATTTATCTTTGTCAAATACAAATGTCCAACATTCTTTGGGGTTTTATTGCTAAATAAAGAATGAGTTGATTATATTACATAGGATTCTTATAGAGTTGATTATATTACATAGGATTCTTATAGAGTTGATAATATTACACAGGATTCTTATAGAGTTGATTATATTACATAGGGTTCTTATAGGGTGGCTTATATCTTATACATCTAAACTCACATATATTCCCTTACATGTACATCTATCTATTATTTTTTTTAGATAATAAAAAGACAACAAAATCTCACAACGTAGACACACGCACACACACACACACATATAAATAAATATATAAATATATATATATATATATATATATATATATATATATATATATATATATATATATATATATATATATTAAAGGTGCAAATTTATGTCGATGTATTCGGTAGAGCACAGCACAGAACATAGAGCACATTTAGTTTGGCAGATAACAATTAATTAGATTTATGAGGAAAGATACCGTATTAAATCGGTAGTCTGCGATTGTGTTAATGTCTCTGTTTGGGGGCGAGATGGATTCCTAATTAAGCCTTCATTATTATAACGGTCTAGGAAAAGGTTAACTTAGATCTTGGTATCGAAAATGTCAGAGTTGAGAGGGTACAGAAACCATTTGTTAGCTAGCTGAAGTAGTATTATCTTTTGGAAATTCTCCAGAATCAGTTATTTAAATATCGCACGACAATCAACGGGTTACGCAATGCGCGTTTGTCGCGTATTTATAAAAGTCGGTAGATACGTTTAATCTGATTGGCTACGCTAAATAAGAGGCGTGTTTCCCACACGATGGTTTTAATATGCCCCATCGCAAAATTTAGTCAGTCTAATTTTTTCTGCAAGAGAAAATATATCTTGACTCCGAGCAGAATAGGAGGAAATTCTCTCGTATAAACAATTATTCAAGGGACAGATGTCTGGAAAGTTGAGGGACACAATTCTGGCGGTAGAAGCGAGCGAGGCTTGAAAGCACAAGGTATTTGCATCAATCTCATGTAATTCGTTGATATCAGTATAATTATTTGTTTGAATTTATCTGTCTAAATTCGTAGATCAATTTTCTTGATATGAGTATAACTATGTGTTTTAGTTCATTTATCTGAGTTCGTACAATAATCTTCTTTATATGAGTTTGACGAATTGTTTGAATTTGTCGTCTTGATTGCTATAAGAATCATGTATTCTAAGAATTTCATGCATTACTTTATTTGATACAAGTTGTCTTAAATGATTTCATGTATGATAAAGACTTGAATGAGTATTCACTGAAATTAATGTAGTTAAGCCACGAAGTGAATTTCATTGATTCATTTGTATAATTGAGACGGGAACTGAAACTCTTATGTCTCGTTTGATGTTAATGTGAATTAGGGATAAAATAGCCGTTATAAATACATTAATCTTCTGAAACTAGGTTTGTTTATGGTCTGCCAGGCTTGGCCTGACCATATAGCCTTTGGTATCTGTTTGAATTCCGATAGGACGATATCTGACGTAACGAGAGTGGAGCAATGCTCTACTCCCAGAAGGATATTTGACAGAAGATTTAGGTTGCTTCTCTGTTTATTTTGAAAGGGGAAATAGCTCCATCCACGTACCTTCGTATTCACGTATCCACCTATCCACCTACCTACCCACACAAAGTTAGAGGGCCGAAGGAGGCGAGAGAAGAGAGTATGAGAAGGAAAAGAAGAAAAACAAGAGGAGAACATCAATCTTGACTGGACAGCAGCATCGAAGTTGGAGTGACCAGCGATAAGCAGGTTATGCAGTTATACAGGGCAATGACTTCGATTGTTCACTCGATTCTATGATGAATTAATTCTATCGTTTAAAACAGATAGGCTATTTGCATAAGTATATTTGTGTTGAAATTCAGTAAATGATTTATTTCCAAATGACGTGTATCTTCCTAATGTAATGTATTTTCTCAATTTGTTTTATGTAATTGATTAAATTGTTATTTTTCATGTACGGGGGCTCGTGTTATTCTGTTTATATATATCTGCTCAGATCTATATTTATTCCATCTATAAATTTCATAATTTATTTTATTATTTACTAGATCCGGGCAATAACACCGAGGTCGATCATCCTCTAGATAACGATAACCAACCAAATAAATCGTACACCCCTTGTAAAGAGGGGTAGTCAGCCACACACACACACACACACACACACACACACATATATATATATATATATATATATATATATATATATATATATATATATATATATATATATATATATATAGAAACACACACACACACACACACACGATATCCTTTTGTTTTGCTATCCAGTCAGTGCATTCATTGTACAGTGCTTGTATTTTCACGCAATGTTTGAAATACTTACGATGTATGAAAAGAGGTTTTGTGAAAAATATTTAGCGCGACGTTTTAGCATCCAGTAATGAAAAGGGAACATCTTTCAGCAAAATCAAGCCATAGCTATTATCCCATAATCTTTTAATGTATGAAAACAGAAAACACCAACTCTTCAAATCATGAATAGTCAAAGTGGATTACTTATATCCTGTTGACTTATTATAAAACGCATCAACCGTGAACAGCGTAGACTGTGATCTACTGGCGTATAATGCGCCGGCAGTTCGGGGTACGGATTTCACGATGTGTATAAATGAGGACGTTTCTATCTATCAAATCTTAGATTTAACGCAGTATTTATTCCCTGGTGTGTTGTTATACTTATCCTTTTTCCGGGCCGCAGGCAAAACAAGTGACCCTGCATTCTGTATCTTGTGTGTATTGATTGAAAACAATCGATCCCGTTACGTTCTCCAGTCGCACAATAGAAAGAAAGTTTTCGAGTAGAGAAATAAGATGTGTTATCTTGCCCTAATCATCGTATTTACTGGGAGGGATAGAAGTAACGTTGGACGCAAAGTGAATTTTCAACTCGTCTGCTCCACAGTAACCGGAGTGTATTCTCGTTTGTGTATCAATCAAACTACGGTTCAGAATCTGTGTAATTTCACATATTTACCTGCCAAATATCTGGTAGTTGATTTGTCGTCAGAAATGACAGTTATTATGCTGAACGATTCGCAGAAGTGGTTATTTCTCAATCGCAGTCTTGAGAGACGCTTATGTACATTGACGGTTTTACATCAACTGATACGGGGAACACGCTGCCCCCGAATTAAATAAACCCAACGTACCGGATCGGCGCCTTCACAACAGAAACTTCAAATTGCATCTGAAAATGTCAAAGGTTTTGTTTTAATTTTTATGCAAAAATAGCGATCATACATATTTTTTCTTGTATAAACGTTCGACAAATCCCTCGGGTATGTTAAAAGCCCCATCCTTCTGGCTCGGGTTTCAACGCCCCACGCAGGATTCGGCAAACGTTGATACCAGAAAAAAAGAACAACAAAAAAAAAAAAAAAAAAAAAAAAAAAAAAAAAAAAAAACATGTATCATCTCTATAATCATAAAGAGAAAACCACCTTTGCTGGCAAATTAGGTGGTTAAAAAAAACAGCCTAAACTGTTTGCAGATGTGTGTGCTATATACGCGAGTGATAACGATCAAAGCAACAAGTAATAATTCATATTCCCTTTTTATGATGATTTTCACCCTCAGCAGAAGAAAGAAAGAAAAAAATGAAATTTTCAGTCCAATTTTCGAATTTGCTCATCAGGAGCGATCTTAGAACGCCAACATCATAAAATGAAGTATAGTTGTGCTCGGTTATAAGTCGAGTCCAATTGCAAACAACATAGACCCTGATATGCCGTCGATAATGCGCCGACAGATTTAGATCTATGTTGGTTGTTCCACTGATTACTCCTAACAAACTGCGTAGACTCAGATCTGCCGGCATATTATGCGACGTCAGATCGGGGTCTGTACAATTTGCAGTTGGAATCGACTTATCAGCAAGTACAGACGGTTGAGTAATCACTCTTGTGGCATATCTCCTTAAGGGCTATTGGTAATGCACAATTCAGTTCAGGATGTTGTGGGATGGTACTCTGATTATGAAGAAATGGCTACAAATTATGGTAATAGTTATGTACCATTTCTTTCAATTAAGTCATTTAGCTGTGAGTGTATGAAAGAATAACTTATAATAAAAACTGTTCCATACCTTTTTTGTCCACAGACTTTGATGCAGTGTACAGCAATGTAGAGTCTGTATGCATTGAAAAACAAATGTCACTAACACTAATGAATAATCCATATAATCCATTTAGTGGCAAGGAGAAGAGGATTGTGTATAAAACGTGCAGAAATTGAACATGGGCTGTTTTTCTGCACATACTGTTTGCAAATAAAATCGAGTTTTGTCGGTCCTGATCAACGTTGACAGTAGTTCCTAAAAAAGTCTGGGAGGCCTGTACTGGCTATAAGCAGCATTTTACGATGAAGACAATGACACAACTGTACATGCATTGTGGTGATAATATTAATGACACAATTTTCAGTCAGAAGCATTATGATGATCCCCAAAATGAACAGTCTGAAATATTTTCATATTCTTCGTTCACATGTCTTTCTATATTTACCCGTGGCTTATTCGACTCGTCGTAGAATCCACTGTAGAAAAGCACATGGATATATATATATATATATATATATATATATATATATATATATATATATATATATATGCGTGCGTGTGTATGTGTGTGTGTGTGTGTATACATGTCATATTCACCGTATAGCATGTTGCGCTATACTTAGTTTAAAATTCACTGTTATTGACAATCGTAACATCCAACAGAATTGAACGAAGTACCTTCTTCTAAAGCACGTAACTGCTCATATATCTTACCTGATCAGTTTGTAATTTTGTTAAATTTGTCTTTTTCCTTATTCGAACTACACACTGGTTTTAGGTGAAGTGCCTTCTCACACACTGGCGGAAACGCATACAACAACTACAATAGTTCTCATACTTACAAGAAAATTCAAGCAATATACCATTTATGCATTCATATACATTTGATTGAGGATAATCAGCTAATGTCAAGTACTTTTCATCATCTTTAGACGGGTAATACAAACGAAGGACTGATAATACGTGAAGATATAAACTTCAGCGGAGTAATATTTACAGAATCGCATGGGGTGAAAGAAGAGCGGAACTGAAGTAAAATGTAAACATGCAAATAAGTCATTTCATAGTATGTATTTCAGGAATGTTTTGGAATTTTCTTCGCTATTAATAGTACCGCCCACAAGTGTACTTTCAATACGGAAAGTTTGATAGCCATCGGGATAAAGGTATGCGTAAAATAGCACTGTCAGTAATGGGACCGAGTTGACTGGAAGAAGACCAATATGGCAGCCACCATTACATGGCATCGTGACGTTTGGCACATGCATTGTACGCAAGGCTCAGTGTATATGAAAAATGTAACGCTCGTTGCATCTTGCTTAGTCTTCATGCAACACAATAATTACAATGCAATAACTCAATACTATCTCAATGCCGTGATCTATTTTACGCGTAGAATGCAATATCAAAAATGCCTATTTTAGCTCTTATAAATACCTATTCCGTAAAACAGATTGTACCTGCACATTTAAATTACAGTTTATTAAGTTAATAATTTATAACTTGTCACTTATTGCGTACTATAAGTGATATATGGGTATACCACACCAACCCGCCCTGTTAAGCCTATTCGCATTACCAATAGCTCTTAATATTAACAAAAGAAGTGCAAAACTCATACAACGACACATGTACGGGCGTAACCTTGTTTATGGATATAACGATATGAAATTTTGTATGCCGAAGTGTAAAAATTGCCATTTATAATATGATCAATGACAATTTAAATATTGACATGACATGTATACTAGAAAACGCAGCTACAGCCAGAGATTACTTACGTTTAGATCAGGTATATACAACTTCCTCCAGGGCGCGGGCCGGATAAGCGATTTTTAAAGCCTATGATGTAAATATGCGGATAAAACCAGGTCGCGTGCCGTAGGTTGCACATGCCTGGTTTAGATCAACCATTATTTACATGTATAGCCACCACCTTCAGGATTTTGTAATAGGCTTCATAGTTGGTAATAGGATTGAATCCATTCACCAACCAACCAACCAATGATATTTCATTCTGGTCTATTTTATTCCATTTCCCTCACAACTGAAAATAATGGAAATATTTATATATATTCCTACTAAATTCTTCACTTTCAGAAAAATCTGATACTCTACTCACAACTTTACAGCATAATCAGATCGACATTGCATTAAATTATTTTATGGAAAGTATTTGTAAATCAGCACAGACAATGAGAGTATGTCAAAATAATATCAATAAAAGATGCGATTGGATTTTGGCCAACAAACAACCCTGGTAAGATGCAGACTGTAAATTAGCAAAGCACCGCCGAATAGACACACTTATAAACTTCAGAATCAATAATACGATAAATAACTTGGCTTTATAGGAATACCATAGAAATATTTACAAAAACATAAACAGACATAAATGCAACCTATACTAAACAAAAGAAAAGTCCAGTCTAGAAAAAAACACTGTCAGTGAAAGATTCGAAACTTTTCCGGAGCCTTTTAAAATGTCCAGAAAGCGTGATGAGTTGGAAAATAAATCGCACAGCATGATACTTGTACTTTTCAGAATTATTTGATATGCATTATGAGGTGAATCTAAATTTTAGGTTAAACGAAACAACCGACTCTGTCAATGTAAATTTGGGTGATAAATATCTGAAGAAGAAGTACAAACGTTGCAAAATGTTTAAAGTCTTGAAGAAAAAAAGTGTTTGTATAGATGACCTTTCGATTGAGTTGTTCAAGGCAACAGGAAATATAACGGTACACCTGTTATAGTGTCTGTTTTCAATAAGTTATTTTATCTTTGATACTTTTAGAAGTGCCTGAACAATTATAGGTTACTGCATTTGTATGGGAAAATATGAACGAGTTTTTTTTTAGCTATACTGCACGACGTCAGGAGTACATATTGTCGACAGTGAGATATCCATTTCTAAAACTGGCTAAACCACAGGCTAAATAAGTGTTTAAATTATCATAATGATATTTTCAATACTGCATGTCTCACGTTTGTTGTCATAAAGCCACCGCTGGACATTGTGATATCACGTTCAGTCACTGGCTTGGTTAAAAGTTTCTTTTGTGACTCAATGAATTCATCCACATCGTCAGCTTTAGCATCTGTACTCTCAAACAGCTTGCTTAGTTCATCCACAGACAAATCTAATAAAGCAAAAGCTCCTGTGTCTGCCACATGTGCGTACATTATTTGTTTACAATAAAAAAGTAGTTCCTAACACTCGATACTATTTTTAGACACACGTGTCATGCAGTATGAAGCCGTGCAGTATGGAGAAATAGTGCATGATTCTGACAATGTAAAGTTAATGGAGAAAAAATTGAGTATATAACAACAGCTGTTATCGCACCCATGCACAAAAGAGAGAATATAAATATGCCTGAAAATTATAGAGCGGGTATTCTTTACCAGTCCTCAACAAAATATTTACATATACTTTAAACGATAGAGTAGTTAACCTTAACCGGGTCAATGAAAATGATATTCTGGGTGAAGAACAAGCCAGTTTTAGAAATGGATATCTCACTGTCGACAATATGTACTTTAAGCACCTTGATCTCAGGAAACAAAGAGGTAGATTTGTGTTCTTTGTCTTGTTTATGACAAAGCGTTTGACCGTATTGATCGAAGCTTACTTTACCAAAAAATTAGTAAATGCAAATATAAGCTGTAATATGCTTACGACATTGAAAGCCATATATGCAAATGTCAAAGCTTATTTGAAAACGTCAAATGGCTTGACAGAAACTTTTAACTGTCCAGTCGGAGTAATGCAAGATTGTGTTTTATCACCCATTTTATTTTTATTGTTTTAAAGACACACATTTCTGATCAATATAGTAGTATAAAATTAGAATATGCTTAATTATTTACCCTGCTGCATGCAGATGACTAGGCTGTCTTTGCCGAAACTGCGATTCAACTTCAAAGGATTCCAAATAAATTGAAGAATACTGTAACATCTGGAAACTAAAGATATACGTGGAGAAGACTAAAATCAAAGTTTTTCGGATAACTTGTCTACAAAAACTCTATTCCGATTATTTTGCACTAAAACTACGCCAAGTTTGAATTATGGGTCAGAATATTGTTGCTTTAACAAATCAACTGATATCGAGACTGTACATACATCATTTTGTAAATATGCTATTCATAATAAAAAACAACATACAACAAATGTTTATATCTCCAGTTAATTAGGTATAATGTCAATGCAAGTAGTAAGATATAGCAGAATACTTAAGTACTGGTTCAAATTACTAAAGATGACTGATGATAGACTTCCAAAACAAAGTTATAATCTACAGCTGACTTGGACGAAACAGTGTGAATGATGTGTGGATACATAGAACAACTGGATACATAGAACACTTACGCCATCAACAGGGTTAATGTGTGGTTGAGTTCGATTTTTGTAATGTCTTTGTATCCTGTATACACTTTGATAATTATATAGACGTCATTGGTCAACTTGATACAAAGATACATGGATAATGAATGAATTATTGATACAAAGATACATGGATAATGAATGAATTATTGATACAAAGATACATGGATAATGAATGAATTATTGATACAAAGATACATGGATAATTAATGAATTATTGATACAAATATACATGGATAATGAATGAATTATTGATACAAGGATACATGGATAATGAATGAATTATTGAATGCTGGTAAATTTCCCTTGTTAGAGGTATCTGGCAAAAAAATGGATTCAGTAGATTTGGAATCTTTTAATTTTCTGTATATCTCCTTTTAGAGAATATTTTATTTAAATTTAAACACTAAATGCATAGTACAAAACAAGTAAGCAAGCAAACAGCAACAACAAAAAGATAAGAAAACTAAAACAACCGACCAATCAAACAAACAAAGAGACAGACGGTTTGACAAAAGCTAGAAATTAACTTTCTGAGACTATTGCCAGCTGTTTCATCATTATTCTCTTTCGACAAGAGACAGTAACTTAGTGCATTTTTACAAAACTCTTTCAAAAGCCTTTATGAATAAACACACATACACACACGTGTTACAGTCCCCTCTAATATTTGTTACATTCCTTTTTATCAAATAGACTATAAAACAGTAAATTGATCTTACTTCTGGACATCTGTTTGACCAATACAGTGAAATAGGGGCTTTTTATCTTCACCCAAGTTATCTACTATGGTTGGAACAATGATCCTATAATGAAACAGCCGAGCGATACATGACGAAAATCAATGGCTGTAAATAAGCCACTTTTCAATAAAATTAAAATACTTTACTTCATATGTAACACCTTATAGTTTCCTTTACTTAGTTGCTGCTAAAGAAACAAAGTAATTTCAGCCATCAGTATTTTATGCGTATAATTGTGCATTCACGTCCATCTTTTACAGCAATCTTTTTAGAACAATCGTTTTATCATTTATCTTCTAAAAAATATCGCATCAACCTTTTGGAGCCGTTCGAAAGTCATCTTTTCATAACATGAGACAAGAACAATCGATCTATGAATAGTCAATTTTATTTGACTTTACCTAGTGCGAGTTCTCTGAATGTGTTTTCCTATAACACGTTGTGTTATTTTACGGCCAAATTACCTCATGCCATACAACTGCACCACGAGGCTCATTGGGAAGTGGCTTTAGTAGAAATCATTCATCCCTCTCAAGTCTTAAAAATCACCGAGGGTCAAACCAGTTTAGAAATACTCAATGAACAAGCATAGGAACACTTGGACAAAAATGATTCTGACTATTACGAAAATAAAACACCAAGAAAGGAGAACAGAGGTCCCTATATAAAAGCTTCTATGAATGTTTATTATTATTATTATTATTATTATTATTATTATTATTTTTATTATTATTATCACAGTTATTGGAGGGTTGTTTTTTCATGTGCCAATGATTGAATAGTATCGTTTTTTTGTTAGATATGAGTGGCCCTGAAATGAACCGTTGCTTTGAAACAAACTCCACAAAATAATCATGGATCTTTCATCAGCAGCTGTTACTGTCTTATACATTTTCCTCGTCTGAGTCCACCACCGTCGTCGTCTTTGTTCTGATTACTACTTACTTGACATCCTACCCTTACACATCCGTTTGTAGGTGTGGGTACTGGTCAGTAACACTGAGTATTGGTTAGTGTGCGTGGGTGTGCGTGGGTGCTGGTCAGTAAGTATGTTATTGGTTAGTAGGCATGGGTGTTGGTTGGTTGATATGGGTGCTGGTCAGTAAGACTGCATTGGTTAGTAGGTGTGGGAGATGGTCAGTCAGAAGGTGTGTTGGTAGGTAGGTGTGGGTGATGGTCATTAGGTGTGCTGGTCAATAACACTGTGTATTGGTTAGTAAGCGTGGATGCTGGTCAGTAGGTGTGAGCGCTGGTCATTAACACTGTATTGGTCAGTAGGTGTGAGTGCTGGTCAGTAGGTGTGGGTGCTGGTCAGTGGATCTGGGTGCAGGACAGTCAGCCGGTGTGTTGGTCAGTAGGTGTGGAGGATGGTCAGTAGGTGTATGTGCTGGTCCGTAGATGTGGATGCTGGTCAGTAACACTGTCTATTGGTTAGTACTCGTGGGTGTTGGTCAGTAGATGTGGGTACTGGTCAGCCAGATGGTGTTGATCAATAGGTATGGTGCTGGTCAGCAGGTGTAGGTGCTGGTCAGTAGGTCTATGGTAAGTTCAAATTGACTCCATAATTTCTTGTAACCCCATAATACCATACTCATGTGGTTGTATGGGGTCAAAATGGTGGCCTAATGTTAAATTACCATTGACCTCATAATGTCCCATAATGTTAAACCTATGGACTAGATTTGCGGGGTCAAAATAGAAACGTAATGTTAAATTCCACTTGAGCCCATAACGGCTCATAATGTTAAACCTATGGAATAGTTTTATGTGGTCAAAATGGAGGCGTAATATTAAATTCCCATTTACTCCATAACTGCCTATCACCCCCATTGATCAGTTATTACGATGCTTAACTGGTGGGAAGGCAGGGCCGGATTAAGGTTATGAGGGACCTAAGGCTAATAGGAGGAAAGGGATTAAGTATGTATTACATATTGGAATGGAGTGCCTACAAAATATGAGGGCCTGTGGCTATAGCCTTATTAGGCCATGTGGGGAGGTAAATAAGCAAACAATAATGAATGTAGACGTAATTACAGCAATTTGTTAAAAATTTTTATTAAACTGGGTGTTTTTACAGATGAAAATATTTTTAACGGTTCCTACTTGATATCATGGAGATTTAAATTTTTATAGACTAAGTATCTTAGAGTCATTCTTTTACTATTAAAATTATCTTTTTTTTACTTCATTTCATTTCTTTTCAAGGATATATATTTCTATAACCTCCAGAATATCACAATAAAATGTTTTAGATATAGAAAAACTATTCCATTCGTAGCTGGCCCGAAAAACACTTGACTTTTTCAGCCAGAACATTGAATTACATACAACTTTAAACAACTAAAAGAAATATAGGAGAACCATTCAAAACAGAAAAGATGTCCTAATTCACGATACATTATCATTTTAAAATGAGAGAGAGAGAGAGAGAGAGAGAGAGAGAGAGAGAGAGAGAGAGAGAGAGAGAGAGAGAGAGAGATGGGAGCATGACAGCTGTTGTATCTTCTGGATTTGTGGATCGTGAAACAGAAATTGAAATAAAGTCTTAAATAGTTGCAAAGTTCTTTCATTTTGACTCGGTCTAGTAGTGAATAACTAAGCTACAGGGTCCTTTCTTTATTAACTTCATTCCAAAGAATACATCGTACAGAATGGACTATGCCACCATCTAACTATAGATCCGAATTCTATGCCGCGTTCTTGTATATTAGATCAGTTTTGTTTAAAACAATAGCAACAACAACAACAACAACAACAACAACAACAAAAGAAACATACGCCTTAAGAAAAATTAACTGTTTCGTTGTTGTTACTTGCCGTTTTCGATTTTGTTTTGCTTTATTAATATTATTATTAGTAGTAGTAGTAGTATTAGTATAAGTAGTAGTAGTAGCAGTATTACTACTCCTACTACTACTACTACTACCACCACCATTACAACTACTATCACTGTTGTTGCTTGTATAAGAGTACCAGCAGTAATATTTGTCACAGCGGCAGTGACACCAAAACTAGTGATCATAGCCATAATTGTTTTTTTTAAAACAATAATACATAAATTTACCATTAAGGAGGCTATACCGCATAATTTATATAAAGAAAGTAAATATCATGAGTATATCCCAATCCTTTGACAATTTAAATAAAGATCCGTTACGATAGTAATGAGCAGTTTCCTTCCGTGGGGCTCTGGATGCTGATTTTTGTGATCGTAATTTTGTACAAAATTGACGTAATACTTCATTAGCATAAAGAGACGAACAGAGCCGAGAAAGTCACATAGTACAAATGACACCATTCGGACAACTTCGCCTATTTCTTCGAAACAAATAAAAAGGCCTTCGCATATGCTGGTCAGACATGTGTCATTAAGCCATTTAATAACAAAGAAAATAAAATAGGTGATAAAACACAACCTTGCATTACTCCAATTGAACAGTTAAATGTTTCTGTCAAGCCATTTTCACTCAAGCTTTGACATTTGCATATATGACTTTCAATATCGTAAGCATTTTACTACTAATATTTTTATTTACTAATTTATGGTAAAGTAAGCTCCTATCAATACGGTCAAATGTTTTGTCATAATCAACAAAAAGAGCATAAATCTCCATCTTTGCTTCCTTATATATTATATATCATGGTGCTTGGAGGAAATATAGTATACACAGTGAGATATACACTTCTGAAACTGGCTTTTTCTTCACACAGAATAGCATTTCATTGACCAAGTGTACTAATCTATCATTTAAAGTAGACGTAAATATTTTGCAAAGGACCCGTAAAAGGCTAATCCCTCGATAATTTTCAGGTATATTTGCATTCTCTTTTTTGTGCACGGGTAAGATAACTTTTGTTATCCAAACACTTCAGAAAGTATCCAAGATCAAATATTTCTTTAAAATAGACACTAAAACAGGTTTCGTGATTTTTCCCGTTGCCTTGAAAAACTCAATCGAAAGGCCATCTATACCAAACATTATTTTCTCCAGATTTTAAAAATATTATAACGCTTTTGTATTTTTTCTTTAGTTATTTACCGCCCAGTTTCTCATGCGGAGTGTGGATTGTTTCGTTTAACCTGAAATTTTGATCCTCCTCATAATGTATATCAAATAATTCTGACAAGTACAGGTACCATGCTGTGCGATTTATTTTTCCACTCAACACGGTTTTGGGACATTATAAAGGTCTCCAGAAACGTTTCGAGTCTTTCTCTCACAGTGCTTTTTCAAGACTGAACTTTTCCTTCGTTTTGTATTGGTTGCATTACCGCTGGTTATGTTTTTGTGCATATTTTAATGGTGCTTACATAAAGCCAAATTATCTATTATATCATTGATTATGAAGCTTCTACGTGTATCAAGTACGCGGTCCTTTTGTGACATACAGTCAGCATCATATAAGGGTTGTTTGTTGGCTGAAACCCAGTTTCTTTAATTGATATTATTTGTATCTACCCTAATCGTCAGTGCTGATTTACAAATACTCTACATAAAATAATTACACAGATTCTGAATCATATTTTGATTGATACACAAATGAGAATACACAACATTTGCTGTGGAGCAGACGAGCTGAAAATTCACTTTGAGTGAATACGATGTGCTAGGGAAAGATAACACTTTTTTTGTAATAATTTTGGTGAATACGGTACACGGAATTACCGGCGCATTGTGCGACGGTAGATCAGTCTACGCTGTTCACGGTGGATGCGTTCTATACGTGGGTTAACATGATATAAGCAATCTACTTTAACGATTCCTTGGTTTGAAGAGTTAGTGTTTTCATGCATCGAAACATTATATAATAATAGCTATGGCTTGATTTGTTGATAAATGTTCCATTTTATTTCCTGAATGCAAATGCATGGCTTTACATTTTTTCACAAACAACGTCAAACTCTTTTCCTACATAGTAAAGATTTCAAACATTGCGTGAAAATACAACCCATGTACACTGACTGGATGGCAAAAGAAAGAGATCATATATATATATATATATATATATATATATATATATATATATATATATATATATATATATATATATATATGTATGTATGTATGTGTGTGTGTTGGCGATGTTTTGTTCTTCTATGTTTTAAGATTTTTTTGTTACTTAAGAAGATAGATAGATAGAAAGAGTTGGGTTCGCACTAATCGCAGTCGATGTGTCTTACAAATGACAAAACACAGTATACATAGTTTAACTGAACGAATCCTCTGCTGAAGTTTTCTCCTGGTCTGCGATAAAATGAAATTCGGTGGAAACAAACTGCAAATAATTGAACATATTCTAATGTTATACCGATATGCTGGTTAGACATGTGTCTTTAAGCCATTTAATAACAAAGAAAAGAAAATAGGTGACAAAACACAAACTCCGATTGAACAGTTAAATGTTTCTGTCAAGTCATCTTCTCTCAAGCTTTGATATTTGCATATATGACTTTCAAGCCATCTGCACCGAGTGGATGGCAAAATGTGTGTGTGTTATTCTATGTTTGGCTTAAGAAGATAGATAGATAGATAGAAAGAGTTGGGTTCGCACTAATCGCAGTCGATGTTTCTTACAAATGACAAAACACAGTATACATAGTTTAACTGAACGAATCCTCTGCTGAAGTTTTCTCCTGGTCTGCGATAAAATGAAATTCGATGGAAAAAAATTGACGACCTTTGAATATGGTAACAACAATGTTGCGTATCTACATCTGAGAGAATATGTGTGAGTTTAGGTGCATATAATATAAACCACCCTATAAGAATCCAATTCAATATTTCAGGTGTATGTAATATAAACCACCCTATACAAATCCTATGCAATAGCTCAGGTGTATGTAATAAAAACCACCCTATAAGAATCATATGCAATAGTTCAGGTGTATGTAATATAAACCACCCTATGAGAATCCAATGCAATAGTTCAGGTGTATGTAATATAAACAACCCGATAAGAATCCTATGCAATAGTTCAGGTGCATAGAATATATAATTCACCCTATAAGAATCCTATGCAATAGTTCAGGTGTATGTAATATAACCACCCTATAAGAATCCTATGCAATAGTTTAGGTGTATGTAATATAAACCACCCGATAAGAATCATATGCACTAGTTCAGGTGTATGTAATATAAACCACCCTATAAAAATCCTATGCAATAGTTCAGGTGTATGTAATATAAACCACCCTATAAGAATCATATGCAATAGTTCAGTTGTATGTAATATAAACCACTCTATGAGAATCCAATGCAATAGTTCAGGTGTATCTAATATAAACAACCCGATAAGAATCCTATGCAATAGTTTAGGTGCATAGAATATATAATTCACCCTATAAGAATCCTATGCAATAGTTCAGGTGTATGTAATATAAACCACCCTATAAGAATCCTATGCAATAGTTCAGTTGTATGTAATATAAACCACCCTATAAGAATCCTGTGCAATAGTTCAGTTGTATGTAATATAAACCACTCTATGAGAATCCTATGTAATAGTTCAGTTGTATGTAATATAAACCACCCTATAAGAATCCTATGTAATAGTTCAGTTGTATGTAATATAAACCACCCTATAAGAATCCTATGTAATAGTTCAGTTGTATGTAATATAAACCACCCTATAAGAATCCTATGTAATAGTTCAGTTGTATGTAATATAAACCACCCTATAAGAATCCTATGTAATAGTTCAGTTGTATGTAATATAAACCACCCTATAAGAATCCTATGTAATAGTTCAGTTGTATGTAATATAAACCACCCTATAAGAATCCTATGTAATAGTTCAGTTGTATGTAATATAAACCACCCTATAAGAATCCTATGCATTAGTCTCAATGCATGTAATATAAACCATCCTCTAAGAATCCTATGCATTAGTCTCAATGCATGTAATATAAACCATCCTCTAAGAATCCTATGCAATAGTCTCAATGCATGTAATATAAACCATCCTCTAAGAATCCTATGCATTAGTCTCAATGCATGTAATATAAACCATCCTCTAAGAATCCTATGCAATAGTCTCAATGCATGTAATATAAACCATCCTCTAAGAATCCTATGCATTAGTCTCAATGCATGTAATATAAACCATCCTCTAAGAATCCTATGCAATAGTCTCAATGCATGTAATATAAACCATCCTCTAAGAATCCTATGCATTAGTCTCAATGCATGTAATATAAACCATCCTCTAAGAATCCTATGCAATAGTCTAGGTGCATATAATATAAACCATCCTCTAAGAATCCTATGCATTAGTCTCAATGCATGTAATATAAACCATCCTCTAAGAATCCTATGCAATAGTCTCAATGCATGTAATATAAACCATCCTCTAAGAATCCTATGCATTAGTCTCAATGCATGTAATATAAACCATCCTCTAAGAATCCTATGCAATAGTCTCAATGCATGTAATATAAACCATCCTCTAAGAATCCTATGCAATAGTCTCAATGCATGTAATATAAACCATCCTCTAAGAATCCTATGCAATAATTAAGGTGCATATGAAATACTCTCCACCCCCATAAGAATCCTATGGAGTAGTTTATGTGCATGTAATATAAACCATCCTCTAAGAATCCTATGCAATAATTAAGGTGCATATGAAATACCCTCCACCCCCATAAGAATCCTATGGAGTAGTTTATGTGCATGTAATATAAACCATCCTCTAAGAATCCTATGCAATAATTAAGGTGCATATGATATACCCTCCACCCCCATAAGAATCATATGCAATAGTTTATGTGTATGTAATATAAACCACCCTATAAGAATCCTATGGAGTAGTTTAGGTGCATATGATATACCCCCCCCCCCCCCAAGAATCCTATCCAATATATACGCCTCATTCTTTAGTTAGCAACAATACCCCAACAAATGTTGCAAAGACAAATAGACAAATAAAGAAATAGGCATTCCAAAATACACGATATCCGTAAATAAAATATCAATCACCAACGAAATCCTTTTAGTGATATAGCTGTCATAAACTCAGATTTCTATCTTTCAAAACGTGGCGTCTGGCAAATGAAAGAAAAGTAAAATTCTTTCCGTAAGCTACTTTTAATACATAAATTATTAGTTTGCAGAGCTAAGATGTGAGTAACATCCACGATATTAAAAACCCATAGTATTATTCGCACAAAAGGCAATAACAGTTCATATAAACAAAATAGCTGTACTAATCCGACTTCCCAGAAAACGGCATTACATTCAGAATTTACAGGAAAAAGGGAACCAAAGAGGAGTGGATTTTCTCAACCGTTTCCTCCAGATCTCTCTTGCCTACACCCTGTAGTGGAATAGCCTGTAAGAATAAATAAACATAGGACGTTCTTGAAATAAATGTCAAATATGGTAGATTCAAATTGTTGTAGATCTTATGCGATTGTTCGTTGTCAAAAACAACACTGAGGAAGAGACTGATTGAAAACAAGACTTATGTTACTCTCTAAGTACATCATATGAATGAATGAAGGAATGGACGAATGAATGAATGAATGAATGAATCAATCAATCAATCAATCAACCTTAAGAGCTTTTCCTGCCTCTCTCCCTCCGCTCTTTCCCCTGTTCCTTCCTTCCTTCCTTTCTTTCTTTTTTGAAATGCTATTTCTTCTTCTATCTCTTTCTAATGGCCGTTGATTCACGGAGTCACCGCTATAATCTGTTTTATCCTTGAGCGTTAATTGGCTTAACCGGCCAACATTTAAAGAGAATATTTGAAGTAGAGATACAAACGCTGAGTTTTCAGAAATTCATAGCAAGTATTTACCGTTCTTCGTTGAAAATAATGTACTACTTAAAAAAAGATTATGGACTGACAAATCTTATGTTAAACATAGCGTGTTTAATAGGAGTCGAATAAAGTCCGTCTTTTATGCATTGGTAGTAATTACAGATCGTCATACTCCTCGTTTACTTTCATGTGCTAATTTTTTTCACCGCCACCATCATTATTGGCATCGTCGTCGCCTTCTACTACTACTACTACTTCTACTATTACTAGGACGACGACGACGACGAATGCAACTACTACTAATACTACCGCTACTACTAAAAGTTTTTATTCAATTACTTACGTGTGCACAAATTGCTGGTTGGTGGAATCTGGCAGGGTGAGCCAATGATGGTTTGAGGTTAGCAAAGACATATGTCATAATGGAATTTGCTGTAAAAGAAATTAAGACCGCACGTTTAAAAGAATGAGGAAAAATCATGTATTGAAACTTACCAATCTGCTTATTACAGTTTGCATTGATTGTGCCATATGATCAAAATACCACTGATTTGTTTTCTTTGCCCCCCCCCCCCAACCAACCAACACCACCACCCACCGCCTACTTTGTTTGTGCTATGAACATGCGTAAAGTATGATGTTCAGACCCAAATTGGATTACAATCGACCGAGTACCAAGGAGTACTAGTAGTTTATAGAAAAGTTCTATAATCTTTTCCAAAGACATGTATAACTATCTGATTGGCAAAGGTGCATGTCAAAGAGCAGTGTGTGGTCAAAGAGGTTCCATTCGTACAAATTCGTTTATATTTATCACGTCAATGTTTAGATTTATGCCAAGTGACACTGGCGGTTACGATGAACGTTTCGAAAACTTTTTTCGTAATTACAAAAATCATATCGTTATTTAATTTGTTTCAACTACAATGAAAATACTTTCGTTATTTAAAAAAAAGAAAAGACAATAACAACAAAAGAACGGAATTTTTGTTCTCGGATATGGGAATACGCCATCGTATACACTTCCGCTATGACGCTATGTAAAACATTTTTCTTTAGAAGGCGGGATTAATCAGACTGTTCCCAAAGGTAAACTTTTCTGTTCATCAGACATTTTGGATTGGCAGATAGGCAATCTGATTGGAACATATATTATTACACTTCATGTGAAATGAGGTAAGAAAACTATAATTTTCATCTCAATAAAAAGACTGCTTTCTTACAACTCCGTCGTGTGTGCAACATAAAACAATCCTGATGTAAATCAATCACAATTCACAGTTATTTTCAAAGACTCTGTTGAAATTGTTCATAGCGACTGGTGTAGAGATGGCTAAGTCATTATTTAGTGAAGATATTACGTGGATTAACTTGTATTCCAGGTGTACCATAGTTTTTGTGGATTTCGTGGTTGTTGAAAACCGCATAATTCTTCACATTATGATTGCCGTTATAAGCAGAACAGAATACTCTGGGAGATACATCTTTAGGTTTTTCTTTCAAAACTTAATGTTTTATTCGTGCAGTCCATAAATGTATTAGTAAGCCAAAACCCATGGAATTTAATTGCAAATACAGAGAGAGAGAGAGAGAGAGAGAGAGAGAGAGAGAGAGAGAGAGAGAGAGAGAGAGCTACCTGATCCCATGATACCATAAAGAGATTCGCTGACCGGTGTACAATCGCTTGCTTGTACATTTAAAGACAGAGTGGTTCCATTAATATTGCCCATCCAATTGTTGACCTTCAATGCACTATTTCCCGACCCAATCATGAAGGAACCGCCGTAGTTAAGACTATCTGAAAAGTTGGTACAATTTGAGTAATACTTGGAGTAGTACTTAAATATTTAATGAAAACTACTATTATCTTTACTAGTACTAATGTACTACTATTGAGAAAAATAACATACATACATACATACATACATACATACATACATACATACATACATACATACATACGTACAGCTATAAAAATGACCTAGGTAGATTTATACTTTAAAACAAAATGAAAATTACCTGGCACACAAGGAGGCGTTATGGAATCCATCTCGATTGTTTGAGAGTAACACTGTCCATTCTCAACAATATATTCCATGGACTGCAGGATAAAATTAGAAATGATACTAAAGTACGTACCTTAACATATTAATTCTGGCCAAAACAAAGGCATTTTTTCTTTTTTCATATACTTTGGCGCGTTTCTTTCAAGACATTTACGAAATTATTGTAACTATTAATTTCCATCAATATCTTTAATTTCAAATATTTGTCTTAGTCACTTAACAGTTTAATTCTGCCCAAAGAATTGTTTGTATTTTACATATCTTCTAAGTATTTTACGTGCTAGATATTAACGAAATGTGTTCCTATTCATTCCGATAGACAATTTAACGAACCGTTTCTAAATATTGAACTGCAATGTCTCTCTTTCTCTCTCATTTAGTAACATTTGTTAATGTGCTAGGAAAATATTATTTATTTTTCTCGTGGTAAACAAATTGATTAGTGGTAATTTAAAGTCGTATCATATCCAGTTTTCTTGGTGAAAAATTATATTTCTGTCATAGGTCGAGTTAAAATGGAATAGTATGAACCTTTAATGACTTATGTCTTTAATAATATACACACAATACTAAAAACTAGAGCTCTAAAGTCTTAAGTAAACACTTGGTATATGTAAGAGTTCGGGACTAAAGACAATATTTAAACCTAAATCATGCAAACGTTTAAGGCAAACATAATACTACATGTTGCTTAAAACTTTTACATCGCTTAAAACAACCAGCTGGTGTAATGAATCCTAAGAAAACCACACAAGACAAAAACCAACCCCCCCCCAAAAAAAAAAAAGGCGTTACCTCATGATAGCGTCTTAAGATTATGATATTTTCCCTCTTTCCGCTTGTAATGTTGACCTGCGATCTGTTCAGCCACAACAGTTTTTCATCAAAGTTATAGGAAATTTCATTACTCGCCTAGAAGATAAAAATAATAAGTTGTTTGGTAAATTTTACTCAAAGAAGAGATTGTTTGCATTTTATACTCATTCCTACATATGCAAATGCACTTCTATATGGAACATCTTATTACTGACGGAAAATTTGGGTATCATTCAAATGTAACTGAAATGTTTCTGAAATTACTTCTTTTGGCGACGGACGACAGTCTTGGAACAAAGGTGTGTAAGAAACAATGATTATTCCGTATTAAAGATAGATCTTGCTTTTACAGAAAAGACACATCGATACCAATTTACAAGGCCGTCGTCGATGGTACGTCTTGTGGTTCATTCCTACCACTTTGGGGATTAAAATACCAACATTCTAAGCAGAGCTGTGCCTAAAGACTGATACCAACATGTAGTAGGTGACAAATTAAAAAAAAATGTATTTTTAGACAAGCTCAGCCATATAGTGAGAAAAGAAACTATTTCGATGCTTGCTTAGCGCCATTTTTCGTTTCTCCCACGTCACTGGATGTTTTTTTTTTAAAATTAGCTGCACCCTATTTCTTGGTATTGGTGACGGCTTTAAGATTTACGAGTTGCCTTTCAGGAGAAGAAGGGTGATATGAAGATCCATTTATATTCCTCCGTAGATAGTCGGAATTTGGATATCATTGCTTTATATTTGAATAATAATAATAATAATAATAATAATAATAATAATAATAATAATTTAATTTTAATTTTTCATAGGAAACTGTATGAGCAGTTCAGTGTCGCCCAACACAGCAGTACTTAAAACAAAAGAGACAAATATATGATAGGACTATGAAATTAATCTTTCCAAATAAGTAAGGCTTGTTCAAACTTACGGATGATTATTGTTTTTTAGCACCGTATCATGGAATATTTCCGATTGAGTTGTTGCAACATTTGCATAGAGGATGGAAAGTACTTAGAGAATTCCCTTTTATGTTTGCTTCATTTTCAATATGCTTGATACATGTATTACATGCTTTTAATACAGAAATTTGTCAGGAAAAGGAGAAAACCAAACAAGAACTAAAGTTCAGATTAAAGCGACACAGTGCAAAAGCCTAACATAATCTGAATGACAAGAAAATAATTTCGTATTCATTAATTCGTTCTCACCGGTTTTATTTATTTATAATGTTGGCCTAAAACTTGAAAGAAAACAAATATCGAAAAATAAGGATATTTGCCGCATAATAAGAAAAACATAAGCTACAGGTTCATGTAAGTCACAGTAGTCAAGTGTATAATAGGATTCAAATGGGACTGGAGACTGAAGGATTCTGTAAATTCGTATTATTATATTAAAAGGTATTTTATTTGTGATAATTAGAACAATCTGATTCAATATTTGGTGAACATAAACTGGTTAAACTATATATATATATATATATATATATATATATATATATATATATATATATATATATATATATATATATATACATATATATACATAGTAATTTATTTCGTTAAAATCAGTTGGTCTGCAAAACTTTATCCAGTAATGAATACACATTCACTCGCTCACACACACACACACAAGCATTAAAACCAACTACTTACATCAAAGATTGCCGGAGTAGATGAGCCAATTGGTAGTGACGCCCCAACCTCCATAAGGATACCATCAAATTTATGGCTGTAGCAGCATCGCGTTGGGGCTTGACCAAAGGCCCCAACAAATAGTGGCAATAACAAGGCTAGTGTGAACATCTTTACCACTTTGGTGTATTTTGATAACCCGAAGGTTGAGTATGTAATAGCAAAGCTAAGAACTCGATGGTCTTATATATCGTTTAGGTCAAGATAAGCATATGGAATAATTCCCGATCACCTGAGTCATCATAGAGCGAAAGTGGGATGGTGATAACACTTGTTTAGTGAAATAACACCATATGCTGCAGTTAAAGTTAAATGGTGGACCAAATTGTACTTGTCATCCTGTCAAGGTTTTAACTATGATTACGTACTCTAGAACGTAAACGAGATTGTACATCCCCAATACATACGCTTTATAGGACTAACGGTACTAATTCGGCTCCCATAGTAAACCTATAGAAACATCATGATACTAAAATTTTAATAACTTTAAATTTCTGAATGCTCATGATCAAACCTATATTTATCAGTATACACATATCCTTGATGCAAGCTTCTCTGTAGAGAAAACAATATGAGCCGCAGCATTTTCTGGATCAACATGTGTTTGAAACATGTGTTTTCAATTGCGCACCAAAGAGTCAGGTACTAAATTTAGAAATGAGTTTTCCAAACTCAAGTCTTTAAAAGGACTGAAATTCCATCAGTAAAAGATGATCTCTATTTTTGTCAGTTACAACTAGGATAAACTCTCAAAAGATTATTTTCACTAACATTTTACTTTCATTATCAACCAATCCTGGCCAGCCAAACCCATATATACTGCATTTTATCTTCAACCATTTTTAGACTGGTTCCCATTCTGTCATATCATTAGTACCGTGAGTCCTATATCCACCCTTGGTTTACTTGACAGACTTATGTATAGTAGTATAATGTATAAGTAAACAGTGTGCATAGTTCTGCTTGTCAAAGATTACATTAGTGTATATTAAATTATATTCCAAGTTCATGCATGCCAACAACAACAATAGTGCATTTGAGGCAACAATAAGCATCTGAGCTTCATTCCAGAAAATCATAAACAAATATTAAGATAATTCTGTCTAATCAAGAGTTACCTTGTTTGCTATCACCATTTATCTCTCTTCAATTTAAGATTAAAATATATGACCAGCCTTGTCATATTATGCAATAAATGAGTAAAATGTCAATGTGACCATCTATATGTGCATATATTATTTCGAAAAGGAGATTTAAATGACAGAAATTGCTTACAATTCCTCCACAACAAATATAATTTAAAACTAAAGTAAGGTAGGCATAAATCAATTAAAATACAAATATGAAGTTCCAATCATTCACTGAATGAAATTGGTGGGACACAAAATCATGAGGAGTCATCACCAATAAGAATGATGGTAGAGATCTAAGTGATCATATCTCAAGCATAATGTTCAAAACACAACTAGGGAATATTGCAAAGATATTAAACAATGTGCAAAACACCCCTCCTTGCATAGTCAAATCTAAACACTCTATACACTGCACACACACACCCTTTCATGGCAACAGTTTCCGTATCTGTAAGTGTGTCTAATATCCCACTGAAAATAACTCTGTAGTAGACAAAAGTATTCATTTTGCTTGTTATCCACAATAGAACCAGAACTTTGCATTTATAGTAAAGTTAATTGTAGATGCATATGTGGAACCACTGTAAAGCTGTTGTTCTCTATAAGACTCACGATACTAATTCAGCTCCCATAGTAAACCTATGGAAACAATATGATATTAAAAATGCAATAACTTGAAACTTCTGAATGCTCATGATCAAACCTATATTTATCAGTATACACATATCCTTGATGCAAGCTTCTCTGTAGAGAAAACAATATGAGCCCCGGCATTGTCTGGATCTACGTGTGTTTGAAACATGTGTTTTCAATTGCGCACCAATGAGTCAGGTGCTAATTTTAGAAATGATTTGTCCAAACTCAAGTCTTTAAAAGGACTAAAATTCCATCGGTAAAAGATGATCTCTATTTTTTTCAGTTACAACTAGGATAAACTCTCAAAAGATTATTTTCACTAAATTTTTACTTTCATTATCAACCAATCCTGGCCAGCCAAACTCATATATACTGTATTTTAGCTTCACCCATTTCTAGACTGGTTCCCATTCTGCCATATCATTAGTACCGTGAGTCCTATACTGTTTGGAATTTCGTTTTTTTCTGAGAGCATGCATACATAGATTGTCATAAAAAGAAAATTGCTATTATTTTTATATAAGTTGTAGCAGAATGAATTAATTTGAATATTACTATAGATAAATAATATAACTTGTCTTTAGAACTATCTGTATAGACACAGGCGTATGTCACGTGCATGTTAGCAAGTGACAGATATGAGGTCATGTTGATTAGACTGTTCACTCAGTTTATTTTGAACGTACTTCAGTCCTTATCATTAATGCTCACATGATACCTACTTTCCTAAATTAAGTGAAACATATTTCACGATTTTCAAAACAAAAATAAACAGATGTTAAGTAGGAGACTTAACTTTTACCCTTTTTTGCAGTACAAATCTTCAATTTTTTTAACAGCAGTGATAATTAATAAAGAATTAGAAAAACAGTTATTATATACTCAACTTTTTCTCCATTAACTTTACATTGTCAGAATCGTGCAGTATTTCTCCGTACTGCACGGCTTCATACTGCACGACACGTGTGTCTAAAAATAGTATCGAGTGTTAATAACTACTTTTTATTGTAAACAAATAATGTACGCAAATGTAGCAGACACAGGAGCTTTTGCTTTATTAGATTTGCCTGTGGATGAACTAAGCAAACTGTTTGAGAGTACAGATCATAAAGCTGACGATGTGGATGAATTCATTGAGTCACAAAAGAAACGTTCAACCAAGCAAGCGACAGAACGTGATATTCACAATGTCCAGCAGTGACTTTATGACAACAAACGTGAGACATGCAGTATTGAAAATATCATTCTGATAATTTAAACACTTATTTAGCCTATGGTTCAGACTATGAATCGTGTTCTCTAGAGTCTATAAAAAATAGCATAAAACGGCATCTTAAGACCAAATGATATTCCGTTTCTCTCAGAGACCGCCAATTTAACAAGTCCAAGCACTAAATTCGAAAAAATACAACTAAAGAAGGCGGATTTTGGTATAAAAGCAAGTGCCTCGGAGCCAATAAGCCACGATAACGAAGAAGCTTTATTTTCCGCTGACGAAATGAGCTCTCAGACTCCAGCCGCTTTGCAATTTTGCCTGTTTTAATTTTTTGAGAAAATGTTCGGATTTATAGTAAAAGTCATATAGGTCATGTAGCTGGGGTCCATCCAACAAAGATCATGCCAGTGACTGTACATATAAATATGTCATCTATAGCTGGTAATAAGAATGACAATAAATGTACTTACTTTTCTGCACCTTGAATTTCTTCAAAATGTACTTTCTGATCCACGGCGCGAAACTACACTGCAATCTAGACTACATTTCCAACAGAAATCACATTCCAAAGGAGAATTTACTGCTCTCCAAAACGAAATGCATTTGATATTCCCTAACAAAAATATTTAATCCTGCATCTTTTTGAGAATTTCAATTAAAAAAATTTCATATTTTGTCCACCTTATGATTCCAAACTATCAATGGCAGAACAGTAACACATGTGTAGCTTGCTTTTGACGCCAGACCCTCTAGCTACATTTACATCGTACGTAATCGACACAGCTAATAACGCAAAATCCACCACAACTAAAAGAGCAGAATTTAGTTAAATCGACAGAAAAACAAAATTCCCCTATTCCAGGTCAACTGGGAACGTTGTTCCAAGGCGCAGTCATTCACAATATGACTCAAAGTTACAATTTTAAGTAGACCAAAATGAGATTTCTTTTTGAAAAGAATGACCAAGTTCAAAGGTCACTACGCGGTGCCATGTGCGTATGAATACTGTTACTGTGTATTTGTTTAACTATGGTTGTGTATTTACTTTGCAATATAGCAGAAATTCAGTTACTTTCTTTCTTGTAGTGTGTTCTTTTTATTATTCAGCCTTAGGTAGAAAAGCAAAATGAGTATATAATAAAAAGGTTACTACATTTGTATATGAAAATATGAACTCGTTTTTTCTGAGCTATACTGCACTCCTGACGTCGTGCAGTATAGCTAAAAAAAACCTCGTTCATATTTTTCCATACAAATGCAGTAAGCTATAAATATTTTAGTCTTATTGACCTGAAAATCTTTCTGATGAGAAAATTCCAGACCAAAAAGTGTATCCGTGCGAAAGTCTGAAAATACCTTAAGTGGACTTTATACACTCATGTGACGGTGTTAGATAACTGTCGTGACTTCTGTGTGGAAACTCTAGGCACACTCAGCGAAGCATTAAATTGCTAGGTATGGGTCCTCCATGGGAATGTGAGGTTGTGTTTCAAATCTTAATAACATGTTTCCAGTAATTGAATAGATTTCGATAGTTACAACGCCACTCCCATCGGTAATTTGGAAAGGTTATATCGACTTCCGTAAGCATCTTGTGCCTTGTTTCATCTGCCTATCCTATTTAAAAATCAAACGATTTTGTCATTTCCTTCATCGAAAAGCTTTCTGGACATTTGATGGAAAAAAGAAATGTCCATTTATTTACTTTTATTTGCTTCCTTCACAATCGCACTGCACTTTATGATCTCATCTCCAACTCTTCCATAACAAATAAATCTGAAACTTTGCTTCTGACAGACTTATTTTCATCGCAAAATCACGCTCAGCAATAAGAGCGAATATTTGCTTTGAAAAGCATAGATACAATCCTAGATTATTTATTCGCGAAAGATGGACATCTGCGCGAAGAAACTTTTGGGGTACTTTATTTAACACAGTATCTTTTCGTAATCTACTTGTTTTTAAGCAACCGGTAGTGTGTGTGAAATAGCACCCTCATTTTGGTTTCTTTTTCAAAGGAAAATTAAATAATCGCTCATTATTAGGTTTTAAGTGAGATAGCAAAACATTAATTCGTCGATGATTAATAAATCATTACCTTCTCCTTGCGATGGCTTATTCACAATCCATGTGTTAACCAAAGAGATATAGGTTGGAGTTTGGCGGTCTGGCCTAAGGAGTATATTCTAACCAAGATTTTGAGACAGGTTGTTGTACAAGTTAAAACAACTTTGATCAAAACTGACCTGAACATTTCTCCTTAATTCATTCTTTATTTCATCTCGTTTATAACATCGTTATTATTTTGTTTTTACATAAATATAAAATGTTTATTAACTTGTTAAAAACAATTTATTCTGAGCGAAATTCTTTGCACTTATTTCAAGACACCCCATCGTATGTTTGCTGCAGAGTAACTTCGAGTCGTCACCGGTTATTCTTTTGGGTGCAAGACATCCCTGAGTAAGTACGAGTTTAAACTCATCTTTGGAAATTGCTCCTGATGATATATATATATATATATATATATATATATATATATATATATATATATATATATATATATATATATATATATATATATATATATATATATATACGAATATGGATTTTGTGCCCAGAGCATCGTATGCCACTTTTATTGGCCAGTGTAATATATAGATGGATCGATATGCATAAGTAAATTTAAAAATCGAAGAAAGTCACAGGCATAAAAGTCTCTAAATATTTTGTGATTTTTTGAAGTTTTTTGAAGTTTATGTTTCTCTCACCCTGCATACCAAATCGCTTAAATTGTCAACGACGGAAGGTAACCAGCGGCAGGGGGTACTCGCAGTATCATGTAGCGTACAAATAACAGCAACGGATTACGAAATGATAAAACTTAAGACGGAGGTTAGAGCCTTCGGTGTAAGTTGTATTTTGTTCCATCCGTCATTGTAAATTTGTAATTTGTCCGCTGCATCATACTGCGGGCTCCCTCTGACTTTGGTTAACCCTACGTTACTGACAAATGAATCAATTTTGTTATGCTCTGTGTGTTTCTAGAAAACTTCAAAACACACTGCACAACGGCGTATAACTTCAGTTTAAGCAATGGATCAGCATATTACTCTCGTTTCTACATTGGCTTGGAAAGTCGAATAAATGCGGTCTGTTCACTTGAGGTGTATACTCCGTGTATATGCAGTTCACAAATTCCTGTTCTTGTTCTGAAGTAGAAATATAATTTGCGCAGTAAGATTGCAAAACAGTAGATGTTTAAGCATACTTATTTATCTAACACATTGCTGTTGATTTTATATATATGTATTACAACCTATATATAAATTCAAATCTCTCACTTATTTGGAGATATTTCATTGAACCACTCCATTTTAAACAATACTATGGTTCCCTCATCCTAATTGTACTCATACAAACCATTAAATAGTTCTTATACGTATGCATTCGAAATCACAACAAAAGACGAGGTCAATAGAAAAAGAATACAGTGTAACAAGAGATTTTTGCAAAATCATTTAAACTGTGCAGTATGCATGGCATTGTGACATATCTTAGCGGCAGTTAACAGATCAAAGTGTACCAGAGTTAGTCAAACCACTATACAGGTTTCACGTTTACTGTGAAATACGAAGACTGTTGTCTGAATGCAACATAACTCTTTCTGGTGATGATAAAATTAATCCAACCAATAATAACATAGACCTAAAACAACTTAATTTGATCTGTAACAATTTTAAAATGTTTAATAAAAATCATGACTGGAGATACGTCAAAGGCAGGAATATAACAATTATAGATGATCGAATGTATTCAAAGATCTCGAAGTAACAATTACAGAATTATAGGTGATGCTTGTTATTACCGTAAAAAGAAATGGATATCAATGATTATTACAGAAGTCATTATACAGGGATACACGAATAGTTTGACTTTGGATAGTGGTGAGATGGTAATTTTGCTGTACTGTTACGAAGGTGAGGCGATATGCTGCACATACTTCTTGTTGCCAGATAGTACGGACTAATAGACGACATTGCAGGGTTAAATCAAGTAATTAAATCTTATACATTCTGCACCTTAGATGCACAAATTGGAAACAGAACAAAAATTACGCAGTCTATTTCGACAGTATCAGGCACTGTTGAAAAGTTAATGGAGCTATTAATTTTAGGACAACTTTTACTTAGTGACATGGTTATGAAAATTGGCCGTATTGTCGGATACAACAACAATTTACAGAAATCCAGAGACTCGTTTAGACTTGGATTAACCCTACTATGAATACAGACGCAATAAGGCTGATAAACAACCAGTGGCAGTACGACAAAAATTGTAAAGGACAAAACAGAAGACAAAGTGAGTGAAAATTATGTTGAAAAAACGACGACGACGATGGTAATCATACTATATGTTCTGCAAATGGGATCGAAGACTTGGACGTTCAGATGACAGACGGTAATTTAGATACATAAATAAACAATAGTTATCACGAAATAAATAAGCAGTTATTTATATTCATACTAATAATTACTGGAACTGCTGTAGTTTACTTTTTAAGGTAGTGTCAGAGCGTGGGAAACAATTAAGGAACTTTACTTCTTCTAGATGCTTTTTTACACTTCCGATCGAAAAGGTAAATAACAAACACACTAATGTCAAAATTAATAAAATAGCATGTTCAGCTTCAAAAGAAAGGACCTGTTCTGAAACAGCTGTTTTAAAAGTCAGCTTATCACACTACCAATAACAAAGAGTAAATATGTTGCAGATTTGCTGGCTAACTCAAACAAATAATTACAAATAGCCCTTTTTGAATTTTTTAAATGGACGAATCATCCTTGCCTCAGGACGGAGTATCACCTCCTCCTCCCCCACCCCAAAGTAAATTTTGTTCAAATTTGTCTATAGACAGAGCACACTTGTTTATAGTCATAGCTACTGCAGCTGCTATAACAGTTATTGCTAAGCCTTTTCTATAAATACCTGTTGTGGGCTTTCACTTGTTTCTTTGTTAATTTCTTCTTCTTTTACTTTTTAATCTTTGCGTTATACATTTCAACATCTGATTTCATGGCATCTATTTTCAACTTGGCAACTGCTACATCATTTACATAACGACTTAATTGTCTTTCCTCTTTTTCAGTGAATACTTTTTTCAATGTGTGTGAAAGGTATCCACTTTGAATTCTTTCGTGATATTCGTCAGCTGTAGTCTTAGCTTCTATTACCTGCTAATTAAACGGTTCATTTGTATCATCTCAGTGTTCTCAGGGACCTGTATTTATTGCATTTGAACAACAGTGGGTGCCAGAGGATATTTAGGTTGCGTTTCCTTAATTGGATGCAACCATTATGATTTGTCTTTCTTGTTGAAAATACTGTTTCTAACAATTCCTTTTCAATCTCGCCTGGTATAGTTAATGTATCAGGCACCTTTTGGTTCAAACAAAAATATAAAAGCAGATAGGGGGTGATGGACTCGTTGATTAAAAAAAGTAAAACATCAGTTGAAACAAATTTTAATCATTTCGCAAACTTAAAGTGGCAGAGGTTTTCCGAAAATAAGAGGCAATTTGGATAATATCTTCTCTGCAACCAACGCTCTCTTTCCTGGCAGAGGCTTTGCCTGCAAAGAAAATGTATTTGTCTGACAGAATGCACAATATAATGAATCCGTTTCTATAAGGCTGAATAACATATTCGATATTATCAAGGAAAATTAGATCATATTTCAAATTTAGGTTTTAAGCGAGATAGCAAAACATTAATTTGTCAATGGTTACTAAATAGCAATTTCCTCCTTGCGACGGCTAATTCACAATCCGTGCGTTAAGAGATACATGGGGCACTTTGGCGGTTAGGCTTAAGGAGTCTTTTCTAACCAAAGTTTTGAGACAATACATCCATGACTGCGTACGAGGTTCAACTCCTGTTTGGAAATTGCTCCTGATGTTATATATACGTATATGGATTTTGTGCCCAGAGCATCGTAAGCCACTTTTATTGGCCAATGTAATATATGGATGACTCGATATTCACAAGTAAATTTAAAAACCAGCGAAAGTCATATGCGTAAAATCCCCCAATATTTGGAGATTCTTTGAAGTGATTCCTTGCAATAATCTTATGTCGGGATTTGGCAGTGTATGTTTCTCACACATTGCATACCAAATCGCTTAAATTGTCAACGCCGAAAGTTAAACCAACACCAGGGGGTACCCACAGTATCATATAGCGTACAAATAACAATAACTGAGTACGAGTGATAAAACTTAAGACGGAGGTTGGAGCCTACGGTGTAAGATGTATTCTGTATTCTCCGTTGCTGTAATTTGTCCACTGTATGATACTGCAGGCTCCCTCTGATTTTGTTTTACCCTTCACTGTTGACAAATGAATCGATTTTGTTATGCTGTGTGTGTTTCTAGAAAACTTTAAACCACACTGCACAGCGGCGTATAACTTCAGTTTAAGCAATGGCTCAGCATCTTACTCACGTTTCTACATTGGCTTGGAAAGTCGAATATATGCGGGCTCTTCACTTGAGGCTTATAATCCGTGAATATGTAATTCACGAATTCATGCTCTTGTTCTGAAATATAAATTTAATTTGCGCAGTACGATTGCAAAACAGTAGATATTCAAGCATATTTCGCTCTCTCTCTCTCTCTCTCTCTCTCTCTCTCTCTCTCTCTCTCTCTCTCTATATATATATATATATATATATATATATATATATATATATATATATATATATATATATATTTCACAATTTGAGCGAAACTTCAAAACTGAGCAAAAAGTCTTAGATAAAACAGGATAGGGGAACCATAGGACTGCTTAAAATGGAGTGGTTCAGTGAAATATCGGCCAGTTAGTGAAAGGAACGTGAGAAATCTCCTTGCATACAAAATCTATTAATTTTTTCTGACTAATCTCTTCTTCTTTCTGTATATCGGAGATATATACTGTTTCTTATGCAGATTGATAATAAGGAGATCTATACTGTTTCTTAAGGCAGATTGATAATAAGGAGATCTATATTGTTTTTTTATGGCAGATTGATAATAAGGAGATCTATACTGTTTCTTATGGCAGATTGATAATAAGGAGATTTATATTGTTTTTTTATGGCAGACTGATAATAAGGAGATCTATACTGTTTCTTATGGCAGATTGATAATAAGGAGATCTATACTGCTTTTTTATGGCAGATTGATAATAATATTTACTTTTTAAAAGGCCTCATAACGAAAAACGTTTGTGCTTCATCTGTTCTTAATTTTGCTATTATATAACCTATACACAGAAGACATCTGTCCACAAAAGACCAATTTTACGGTCCTATTAAAATCTTTAATATACAGGTTTAATTATTCAGCCATAACACACAGCGCAATCAATTAAGCTGACATTGTTCAATCTCAGCATCAAGTGATAAACTGCAGGTCTGGATAAAACTCGACGCCTATTTCATGAAAAAAAAAAAAAAAAAAAAAAATACGCGATAGTGCCAGCTGATTGGACCATTTAATCATTGACTCACTTTGCAACCTCTGCGGTAAATAAACTCTTATGAGAATAAAGGTCCTGTTCAACTAGACCTAAAACTTCAAGTGTTTTATGTAATACTTTGTTGACACAAGAAATTCCAGATTTAATGATGTTACTACGGAACGAAATGTTGAAGCAGACTTAAGTTTTATTTAATTTTTTTACAGTCATAAAAATCACAGAACTAAGAAAAGTTTTGATTCTAAGATTTAGAATAGCAGTAAATAATTTACTGAAACAGATCAAAATTTTTATTGGAAGATAATGTTTAGGGTCAGTAGGATCTCCATTAAGCTTGTAAATAGGTCTTATGATTCTCTTGAGACAAGAAACATAGATTATTCCTGTCTCGAGTATCAGGTGTAAAAATGAAATATACGTAGGCGTTAGTGTATCTGATGTGTACTGGATATATTTATTGATAACTGTATCATTTGATCATGCTTTATTATTATTATTATTATTATTATTATTATAAGTTTATGTGTGCGTGTGTGTGTGATGGATGGGGGGGGGGGGGGAATTCAATACATTTTAGAATCTTTTCCTCCATGATTGGGGAGCTCAATATAACATCATCATTGTCCATATCTATATTAAGTTCCTCAATGTGGTCATGATTACCGTATTTGTTTCAGTCTTTGGTAATAGTATCAGCAGTTTGGAAAACAAAAGCGATGAATAAAACATTAGATTAGATACACTCTATGAATTCTTCAAATACTGAAACAAAAATATTTAGGATGTTTACTTTTAAGTTTTCTCAGTTTGACTTGTGTAATTTGATTAATTTATTTATGTGAAAATCCCCCACCCACCACCCACCCCCCAAAAAATAAAAATAAATAAATAAATAAAAAAATTAAAATTATAAATATAAATAATAAAAAATCACAGAAAATTTAATGTTTCTCAAATTCAACTCTCATATTTATCACTTTCTATGTAGAACCACTCATTAAATTAGTATTATAGTGTCGGTGTTCATTTAAGTGCAATACCTAATTTACATAACTGTTCATTATGATAGAATTTGACCAAGATGTATAGATTCATAAATATCAAATCGTTAACTTCAAGACTCAATATTGATTTAATATTTAGCATTATATTGAAAATTTAGTTATATCCATATGGATTGAACTTTAAATAAAGCCTTAAGAAATAATCAGTGACTATAACGACAGTAACGTACAACTTATATGCAATGCCTTGAGAAACACTCATTTGGTGGTACACACATGATAATGAACAGTGATTTATCAACCAAGCCTTTATAAACACTCACTGGGTTTTATAGTCAATATGCAATTATTATTATTATTATTACAATTTTTATTATTACTGTTGTTGTTGTTGTTACATTATTTAAATTATCTGATTGAGTGTTCCTCAAAAAAGAAAGCCGTTATTACAATATGGGTTGAAATCGTATGCAGATACAACATCTATCATAATAAATTAGACTTTTATTACAAAATGCCTTATGATTGCATATAATTACGACCATTTATAATAATTCTTACGACGAACACTACTATCATCTTGCTGTTATAAAGTTCGTTCTAATTAGATCTGAATCTATGTTGAACCTGAAATATATACCGATGTTATGTATATTTAATTTATAGTATGTGTCCATGAGGTAAGATGTACTTTAGTCAGATTATGGTCATTTTGTAAACAACGTATTTACAGCACTTGAGTTAAAGGTCAGTCTTGTTTACATAGCATTTAACAACTAGATTGGGATTTTCCGTGTCTTGATTTGACAAAAGTCATGTAGCCAAGTATTTTTCCATTTTTAATACCCATATTCTGATGTGAAATTTGTCATGTACACCATGTATATATATATATATATATATATATATATATATATATATATATATATATATATATATATATATATATATACAGGCTTGGTAAGCAGGAGACCATATACAGATCAGTCTATTAAGGAATTTATCTTAGTAATCAGATGTTACAGTTGTGAAAATCAGAGCAAATTCAGAGAGATGAATTATTTATTTGAAATATTCAATAGAATTACAAAAAATGATCATTCTCATTTTGGATTAATACCTTACTTTGGGATTTATGTGAATTGATTCAAAGATATTCTGGATTACATCATTCGGGCACATCACAGCATTCAAGTATACTGGCACATCAGGACATTCAATGCTACTGGAATTCATTCGGAACATTCTATATTTAGGACTTGTGATTAGGACACTAAGGATTATTGGATTATTTGGACTTTAGTTCACGTTATCGTAAGTGTCTTTTTGAATTTTCACTGTAATTGTCTAGAAATAAATTGCTTGTTGATATTACTTACATTGATGGTTGCACTTTCTTTCTGTTACATTATTTTAAGACCTAGAGTCGTAACACCGATAAGTGATCATACTGAATATTCCTCGAAAGAAAGTTGTTATTACAATAGGGGTTGAAATTGTATACAGTCGCAACCACTGTTGTAATAAAGCAGTCTGAATGGTCTGATTGAATGTTCATTCAAGGAAGGTTGTTATTACAGTATGGGTTAAAATCTAATGCAGCCACAATCCCTATTGTACAGTATGGGTTAAAATCTCACGCAGCCACAATCCCTATTGTACAGTATGGGTTAAAATCGCATGCAGCCACAATCCCTATTGTACAGTATGGGTTTTAAATCTCATGCAGCCACAATCCCTATTGAAGAGTATGGGTCAAAATCGCATGCAGCCACAATCCCTATTGAACAGTATGGGTTAAAATCTCATGCATCCACAATCCTATTGTACAGTATGGGTTAAAATCTCATGCAGCCAC